>JAXIVJ010003271.1:0-96392 GCA_036785665.1 Chirona hameri
CTACAACCCTTCTACTGAAAAATGACTGTCGTAGCCTAGTCCTACTTTGTTTCATAATGAGTTTATGCTGATGACCTCTACCTCGATTTTTCCTATTGAACTCAAACATACCCTTTAAATATCCAGAATGCTGACTATTTACAAATTTGAAGACTTCAATTAGATCTCCTCTTAGCCTTCTATATCTAAGTGAAAACATACCCAATTTCTTTAATCTATCTTCATAAGGTAAACTACCAAGACAATTAACCATTTTTGTTGCCCTTTTTTGAACTCTTTCTAACAACCAGCAATCTTTCTCATATGTTGGAGACCAGGCTTGTACACAATACTCCAAATGTGGTCTAACGTATGCACAATACAGTTTTGTTATTACCTTTTCACTCTTGTAGGAAACATTTCTGTTAATGGCCCCTAGCATTCTAAGTGCCATTTTCCTAGCTTCTACAACCTGGTCTGACGCTGATAGTCTATTGTTTACCACGACACCTAAATCTCTTTCCTTTTCAATCTGCTCCATTTTCTGCCCACCCATTTCATACCTATGTTTACTGCTAACCCGTCCAGCGTGCATAATCTTACATTTACTCAAATTTAATTTCATCTGCCATGCTTCAGACCACTCAACTAGCTTGTCCAGATCTGATTGAAAAACATCCTGATCATGTTTTCCTCTAATAATCCTGACAACTTTTAGATCGTCTGCAAATTTCAAGACTTTGCTGTCTATACTGTTCTCAATTGCATTCACAAATATTATAAAAAGCAATGGGCCCAGGACTGAGCCCTGTGGAACCCCACTGAGAACCTCCTTCCATTGTGATTGGCACCCATTCAATATAACCCTTTGCTGGCGTCCTGAAAGCCACGTTTCTATCCAATCCAGAATCTTGCCCCTGATCCCATGAATTTTAAGTTGCAACCCCAGTCTTGTATGGGGGACTTTGTCAAATGCTTTACTGAAATCAAGAAAAGCTACATCTAGCTGTTTACCCTGATCAAAGCTATCTGTTGCAACATCCAAAAACTCCAGAAGATTAGTTAAACAAGAACGGCCCTTCCTAAAGCCATGCTGTGTATCCTTGATGAGTTAATTTTGCTCCAAGAATTCAACAATCTTATCTTTGATGATTGATTCAAGCACCTTGCAGACTAATGAGGTCAGACTAACTGGTCTATAGTTTTCCTCTTTACTTCTATCTCCCTTTTTATGAATAGGAACAACATTTGCTCTTTTCCAATCAAGTGGAATTTTACTATCTGCAAGTGATTTAGAAAATATTATGGCTAATGGAACCGACAACTCCCTTTCAGATTCTCTTAAAAGTCTAGCATGGATTTCATCAGGTCCTTCTGCCTTGTTAGGCCTTACTTTCTTTAGATATTCTAGAACAAGCTCACTACTTATGCCACCTAGCTCTCCTATAGTCTCCTCTGTCTCTAGCTCAGGCTGAAGTGCTGCAATACTACTCTGGTCCTCGATAGTAAAGACAGATTGAAACTGATCATTAAGCACTTCAACCATTTCACTGTCCTTGCTAACTAACACATCATCTACCTTAAATGGACCTATATTTTTGGAAACTGTACTTAACTTATAAAAACTGAAGAACTTCTTACTATCTGCATTACAATGTCTAGCTAAATCAAGTTCCTTTGCCCTTTTAGCTGCTCTGACCTTTTTCTTAACTGAATTTCTTGCATTCTGGTAGGCCTTCTGATTTATATCTAGTGAAGATCCCTTCAAAATGCCAAATGCACTTCTTTTAGCTTGTATAGCACTCCTTACTTCTGGGGTAAGCCAAACTGGATTGCCCTTGGTTCTGTTATGTTTGTGCCTGAGGGGTATATGCCGATTTTGAATTTGGCTTAATCTAGCTTTGAAAACATTCCAGGCCTCACATGCATCTAAACCTGCCAACTCAACATTCCATTTTATCTGTGCGAGGTCATTTCTAATACCATCAAAATCAGCCCGGCTGAAGTTTGGAACCATAATAAGGTTATCTTTGGGCCTCATTTCTGATGAGATATTGAATTTAACCATATTGTGATCACTGGTTCCTAGACCTACACAAATACTTATGTCACTAACTAGATCACTGTTGTCTGAGAATACAAGGTCTAGAATGGAGCAATGTCTGGTTGGCTCTGTTACAAACTGATGCATGAAAAGCTCCTCTTCAAAGATTTGCCTATACAACCTACACTCATTTGTTTCCTCTGCTATACTTTCGTATCCTCTTAAGTTTTTTCTTAAGTAAAATCTCCCATAATAAGACACTGAGCCCGAAAGTTCCTACGTATTTCCTCACAATACAGAGAAAATAGGCTGATTGAATCATTCATTGCTCAAAGAATCATTCTTTTTTGGTTGAACAGCATAAACTGTCCACAAAATATGCCAGCGGCCCAGCACTCATCTGTGCCCTGTGGACAAACCAGGCACTCTATCACAATGTAACTCTGATGTCAGTCACAATGTAACTCTGATGTCAGTCACAATGTAACTCTGATGTCAGTCACAATGTAACTCTGATGTCAGTCACAATGTAACTCTGATGTCAGTCACAATGTAACTCTGATGTCAGTCACAATGTAACTCTGATGTCAGTGACAATGTAACTCTGATGTCAGTCACAATGTAACTCTGATGTCAGTGACAATGTAACTCTGATGTCAGTGACAATGCAACTCTGATGTCAGTCACAATGTAACTCTGATGTCAGTGACAATGTAATTCTGATGTCAGTCACAATGTAACTCTGATGTCAGTCACAATGTAACTCTGATGTCAGTCACAATGTAACTCTGATGTCAGTGGCAATGTAACTCTGATGTCAGTGACAATGCAACTCTGATGTCAGTCACAATGTAACTTTGATGTCAGTCACAATGTAACTCTGATGTCAGTCACAATGTAACTCTGATGTCAGTCACAATGTAACTCTGATGTCAGTCACAATGTAACTCTGATGTCAGTGACAATGTAACTCTGATGTCAGTCACAATGTAACTCTGATGTCAGTCACAATGTAACTCTGATGTCAGTGACAAAGTAACTCTGATGTCAGTCACAATGCAACTCTGATGTCAGTGACAATGTAACTCTGATGTCAGTGGCAATGCAACTCTGATGTCAGTCACAATGTAACTCTGATGTCAGTGACAATGCAACTCTGATGTCAGTCACAATGTAACTCTGATGTCAGTCACAATGTAACTCTGATGTCAGTGACAATGTAACTCTGATGTCAGTCACAATGTAACTCTGATGTCAGTGACAATGTAACTCTGATGTCAGTGACAATGCAACTCTGATGTCAGTCACAATGTAACTCTGATGTCAGTGACAATGTAACTCTGATGTCAGTCACAATGTAACTCTGATGTCAGTCACAATGTAACTCTGATGACAGTCACAATGTAACTCTGATGTCAGTGACAATGCAACTCTGATGTCAGTCACAATGTAACTCTGATGTCAGTCACAATGTAACTCTGATGTCAGTCACAATGTAACTCTGATGTCAGTCACAATGTAACTCTGATGTCAGTCACAATGTAACTCTGATGTCAGTCACAATGTAACTCTGATGTCAGTAGCAATGCAACTCTGATGTCAGTCACAATGTAACTCTGATGTCAGTCACAATGCAACTCTGATGTCAGTCACAATGTAACTCTGATGTCAGTCACAATGTAACTCTGATGTCAGTCACAATGTAACTCTGATGTCAGTGACAATGTAACTCTGATGTCAGTCACAATGTAACTCTGATGTCAGTCACAATGTAACTCTGATGTCAGTGACAATGCAACTCTGATGTCAGTCACAATGTAACTCTGATGTCAGTCACAATGTAACTCTGATGTCAGTCACAATGTAACTCTGATGTCAGTCACAATGTAACTCTGATGTCAGTCACAATGTAACTCTGATGTCAGTCACAATGTAACTCTGATGTCAGTCACAATGTAACTCTGATGTCAGTCACAATGTAACTCTGATGTCAGTGACAATGTAACTCTGATGTCAGTGACAATGTAACTCTGATGTCAGTGACAATGTAACTCTGATGTCAGTGACAATGCAACTCTGATGTCAGTGACAATGTAACTCTGATGTCAGTGACAATGCAACTCTGATGTCAGTCACAATGTAACTCTGATGTCAGTGACAATGTAACTCTGATGTCAGTCACAATGTAACTCTGATGTCAGTGACAATGTAACTCTGATGTCAGTGACAATGTAACTCTGATGTCAGTCACAATGTAACTCTGATGTCAGTGACAATGTAACTCTGATGTCAGTGACAATGCAACTCTGATGTCAGTCACAATGTAACTCTGATGTCAGTGACAATGTAACTCTGATGTCAGTCACAATGTAACTCTGATGTCAGTCACAATGTAACTCTGATGTCAGTCACAATGTAACTCTGATGTCAGTCACAATGTAACTCTGATGTCAGTCACAATGTAACTCTGATGTCAGTGACAATGCAACTCTGATGTCAGTCACAATGTAACTCTGATGTCAGTCACAGTGTAACTCTGATGTCAGTCACAATGTAACTCTGATGTCAGTCACAATGTAACTCTGATGTCAGTCACAATGTAACTCTGATGTCAGTAGCAATGCAACTCTGATGTCAGTCACAATGTAACTCTGATGTCAGACACAATGTAACTCTGATGTCAGTCACAATGTAACTCTGATGTCAGTCACAATGTAACTCTGATGTCAGTCACAATGTAACTCTGATGTCAGTCACAATGTAACTCTGATGTCAGTCACAATGTAACTCTGATGTCAGTAGCAATGCAACTCTGATGTCAGTCACAATGTAACTCTGATGTCAGTCACAATGTAACTCTGATGTCAGTCACAATGTAACTCTGATGTCAGTGACAATGTAACTCTGATGTCAGTAGCAATGCAACTCTGATGTCAGTCACAATGTAACTCTGATGTCAGTCACAATGTAACTCTGATGTCAGTCACAATGTAACTCTGATGTCAGTCACAATGTAACTCTGATGTCAGTGACAATGTAACTCTGATGTCAGTCACAATGCAACTCTGATGTCAGTCACAATGTAACTCTGATGTCAGTCACAATGTAACTCTGATGTCAGTAGCAATGCAACTCTGATGTCAGTCACAATGTAACTCTGATGTCAGTCACAATGTAACTCTGATGTCAGTGACAATGTAACTCTGATGTCAGTCACAATGTAACTCTGATGTCAGTCACAATGTAACTCTGATTTCAGTCACAATGTAACTCTGATGTCAGTAGCAATGCAACTCTGATGTCAGTCACAATGTAACTCTGATGTCAGTCACAATGTAACTCTGATGTCAGTCACAATGTAACTCTGATGTCAGTAGCAATGCAACTCTGATGTCAGTCACAATGTAACTCTGATGTCAGTCACAATGTAACTCTGATGTCAGTCACAATGTAACTCTGATGTCAGTCACAATGTAACTCTGATGTCAGTCACAATGTAACTCTGATGTCAGTCACAATGTAACTCTGATGTCAGTCACAATGTAACTCTGATGTCAGTCACAATGTAACTCTGATGTCAGTCACAATGTAACTCTGATGTCAGTCACAATGTAACTCTGATGTCAGTCACAATGTAACTCTGATGTCAGTAGCAATGCAACTCTGATGGCAGTCACAATGTAACTCTGATGTCAGTCACAATGTAACTCTGATGTCAGTCACAATGTAACTCTGATGTCAGTCACAATGTAACTCTGATGTCAGTCACAATGTAACTCTGATGTCAGTAGCAATGCAACTCTGATGTCAGTCACAATGTAACTCTGATGTCAGTGACAATGTAACTCTGATGTCAGTAGCAATGTAACTCTGATGTCAGTCACAATGTAACTCTGATGTCAGTCACAGTGTAACTCTGATGTCAGTCACAATGTAACTATGATGTCAGTCACAATGTAACTCTGATGTCAGTGACAATGTAACTCTGATGTCAGTCACAATGCAACTCTGATGTCAGTCACAATGTAACTCTGATGTCAGTGACAATGTAACTCTGATGTCAGTCACAATGTAACTCTGATGTCAGTGACAATGTAACTCTGATGTCAGTAGCAATGTAACTCTGATGTCAGTCACAATGTAACTTTGATGTCAGTGACAATGTAACTCTGATGTCAGTCACAATGTAACTCTGATGTCAGTAGCAATGCAACTCTGATGTCAGTCACAATGTAACTCTGATGTCAGTAGCAATGTAACTCTGATGTCAGTCACAATGTAACTCTGATGTCAGTGACAATGTAACTCTGATGTCAGTAGCAATGTAACTCTGATGTCAGTCACAATGTAACTCTGATGTCAGTAGCAATGTAACTCTGATGTCAGTCACAATGTAACTTTGATGTCAGTTGCAATGCAACTCTGATGTCAGTCACAATGTAACTCTGATGTCAGTCACAATGTAACTCTGATGTCAGTAGCAATGCAACTCTGACTCGGTCATTATAGCGAAACGGTGGAGTCATTTGAAGTGCTTATCTGTTACGATGTGCTTCGTATATTTGTTGGAATTTAGTGCAAGCCACTTCAGTATGTGGCCTGCATATGACTTACTTAGAATTGCTAACTTGTATGATTGTCACATCATCGAATACATGCTATCAATGCAGGTTCGATTGATTGTTCTCTCTTTAAGTTATCTTACTGCGGCACGAGAGGAGTCGGTGACAACATGAAACTGAATAGGAACTGCAGAGCTACCGCGGGACGCCATGCTAAATGTCTGTGCAGGATTTGATGTGCAGTGTTCCATATACAATTACATGAACGATAATACAAGGGAACCCAAAAGGATGCTTTACAGGATGCCCTGCATGACTGGAGCACTGCAGGATGGCGCGCAGGGTGCCCTGCTGGATGGCGCGCAGGGTGCCGTGCAGGGTACCCTGCATGATTCCGAACTTACAGAAACCAAAAAGGGGGGGGGGGGGGGTATATTTTCATGATAAGCTAAAGCATACTGTTATATACAGCCAGAGACAAAGCAAAACAAAACTCCTAGTGTTGAAAATAAATATTTTTTATCTCTAAAAAAATTGAGGGTCGCAACCACAACTAGGCCGCCGTTGGGTGCATAAGTTAACTGCTAATTTGGTTACCTTTGTATTCAATGTTTGTGGCTTGTTACGGATATAAGGGCACATAATCACAATCAGACACGTAGCCAAGGAGGGCCCCCCCTCCCCCCCGGGAGGCCAGGGGGCCTTTTTCGGCGCGCTGCGCGCGCCGTAAAGGGCTGACGAGGCCGCGAGAAGCGCGGTATCATGGGCTCTTTACCACGCGAAGCGTGGTCTTTAGAGATTGTATAGCACTTCAGAGGCCCCTTAGGGCCACCAGGGCCCTCTCTGAAAGACCAGAAGGCCCCTTGGACGTTCAAAACAGCACTGTGCATGTCAGAAGGGCCCCTGACCAGACCGCAAGGGCTCCTGAGCGGGTCAGAGGGCCCCCTGCACACGTCGAATGGGGCCCCTAGCCAGCATGGAGGGGCCCCAGGGCAGGTCGGAGGGCCCTTGAACATATCGGCAGGGCGACAAAGCAGCCAGCGCAGTCCGACCAGAAGAGTCGCTGGGCAGATCGGAGGGGCTCCTGAGCAAGTCAGAGGGGCCCCTGGCTAGACGGAAAGGATCCCTAGGCCGGTCGGAAGGGCCCTTGAACATGCCGGATGAGTTCCTAGCCAGACTGGAGGGGCCCCTGGGCAGGTCGGAGGGGCCATGAGCATGTAGGCAGGGCGACAAAGCAGCCAGTGCAGTCCCTGGCCAGGTCAGAAGGACCTCTGAACAGGCCGAATGGGCCCCTTGACACACAAGAGGGGCCTTTGGAAGGTCAGAGGAGTCCCTAGTCAGACCGGAAGGGCCCAAAGCACGTAGAGATCCCAGATGAAGATTAAATACAAATAGGACTTACTCTACAAGAAAAATATTAAAAAGCTTTCTGGTATATTGTAACACCCTTCGTCGGCGATTAAAGGGACATTGCCACCTCGCAGGCCAATATGGAGTTTTTGGTGTGTATCGGTCGATTAAGCGTGTCCGATTTCACCTGCAAAATTTAGTTCCCGAAACTCCCCCGATTAGATCAAAAAATACATTTGCACCACTCATGCTTGCCAAGCATTCGTAAAATTGGAGTCGCCACATCACTATTTAGAATCACTTCTTTGCGGACTGTCATTTTCTTTTTAATGTTGCAAACTTAACATCACCATTCCGTCAGTGAGTTTTAAAATAAAAAAGCGTATGCAGTTAATTATATTTTCAACAACCTTAGCCTCTTTCATAATAAAACAGCAAGAATTGCTATGTCTCGACTTTGGGACCGTAGGAGTTATGTGACCTATACCTTATAACACAGATATACTTTTCAAGGTCAAGTCTCGGCGAATTCGTACGCTTCGGCTTTGGGCGGGCGCCAATACCACAGCCAAACTGGATGAGAGCGGCCATCATGAATCTAGTACTGAGCACAGCTGGGACCAACGTTTTGGAGTCAGAAATAAGTACAAAATGCTTTGCCGATACACTGCTTTAGGTGCTGCAGGAGCAAGTTTGAGCTTGAGCATACATGATTGTTGATCCCCACCATTCATTTAAGTTGCTTTTTAGAAATCCTCCGGAGATGGCAATATCCCTTTAAGTGGCATTCGGTAACAGGTCATTGCTTGTCTTTAAGACGATGTTGCTGTTTTCCTATATAATTGGGCAAAATAGTTCGCTTTAGCACTTTTTTCCGCACTTCTAAACGCATCATAACATTTTTAGAGGTCCGCACCATACGCAATGCGACGCATTGATGAGAATGCACACACCTCCAGGGCATAAGACTCAAAATTTTCGCCCGCTTCGCAGCGCAATTTATTTAAGAATTCCAGGTCTGGAGCCCCCCACAAATATTCGAAGTTGGTATAGGTGATTCCAAATTGGTGGCGCTGTTTCCAAAGTTAATATGGCAGTTTGCTAACTCCAGCTCCTAAAAGTTGGTATGGCCCATGCCATACCTGTCATACTGCATTCTCCATCATTGTAACGTGCCTTTTCATCCGTTTTGTTTGACCTTTTCAACGCTTAAGAAGGCGGCCCTTCAAACGCTCGGGAAGGGGGCCCTTTCGAGGCGCCCCCTCCCCCGTACAAAGTTATGACTACGTGTCTGATCACAATAGACAGAGTGCAAGACATATTTTCCATACAATGTTGTAAAAAAAAAACATTACGCAAGAGAAGCCCGGAATTCGATGGGAACCGAAATTCGTTACCAAGTACTTGAGAGTACCGATCATTATAAGCGTGGATGGCTTATCAACTTTAACTTGAATTAGCTTTCAGTAGGAATGTTTATATGCAACATGTGCTCAGTTTACAATATGTTTTTGTCTCGTCTGTCCATTTCAGGTGAAAACTTCATTTTTGTAGGAAAATGTGAATATTTCCCTTGAAAAACGTATGGGGGATGAGGGGCCTTCAGCGCCGGCCAAAAATGGTACGGACATTCCGTACCGCACGTAGAGGCGGCTACGCCCATGGGCGCCTATTGCCGGGTAAGGGCGCCAACGGCGCCAAAGGGAGGGGCAATGTAATGACACTCTATTGAATGCTCGGGGAATGACTCAATGGCCCGGAGGGACATCTTCGGCCCGGAGAGGCGCCTTGCCAGAACACATTGGTACCCACACAGTTTGAGGCCATCCAAAATCAATAGCCTCTATATGAGATGTAAATATTGGTCTAATGAGTGATGGGTATGTAGGTAGTCCCAGCCACTCCCAGGTATAAGGTACCTAATAACAACCTACTGCGGAGGTAGAAGCTTATGCAGTTATTTGTACATAGCCTGTTTTCCTATCTTAATCAATAACAGTCTTTAAATTTTTGCAATCCAACACATTCTATATCAATGCAAAGTGAACGCACCTACGTTTGGTTGCTACTAAATTTAAAGGTTTCCTTGATATTATTACGAGCGAGCGCGAAGCGCTCGCTCGTCTTTCCGTGGTATATGGACAAATCTGAATATGAGCGGCCCGGCCCGGCCCGGCCCGACCCGTGGCGACGCTTTTGAGAAGCTCATATCTCTGCAAACGCACGTCCGATTGACAAGCTGACTTCTTTGCTGAGCAACCCCATCCATCCTACCCTATTTTAGACCGGTGCTGACTCATGTGGATGACTACCACTGCGCTGGCGCGTGCCGCGTGAGGGGTGTTGAAAAGCGTTTTCTCGCAAAAACTCTGCAACGGCTGAGCCGATTGTGTGCAAATTTGGTGTGTGGTTAGGGACCCCGCAGCCGCCAATTTTCCACAAGACAGGGGTGGGGTGCCTCTGCACGTGCGCACGTGCATACCCCTATTTTATATCTCAGGAACGGCTGAACCGATTGCGTTCTAATTTGGTGTGTGGTTAGGGACCTCTCAGCCGTTGCCTTTCCACAAGTCAGGGGTGTGGCGCCTCTGCACGTGCGCACGTGCACACCCCTATCTTATATCTCAGGAACGGCTGAGCCGATTGTGTTCAAATTTGGTGTATGGTTAGGGACCTATCAGCCCCCACTTTCCCACGAGTCAAATGTGGGTGCCTCTGCACGTGCGCACGTGCGCACCCTTTTTTGTATCTCAAACTGCTTGCCCGATCAAGTTGAAATTCCTCATACATTTCCTTCGCACTAGCTCGTTCATCGCCAAATACGGCGCCTTAATCGTTTTGTATATTTTAGGAAAAAAACTTTTGTTTTTACTTTTGTATTCCTATTGACTTCTAGGCATATTTTAAACAAAACTGGGTACAGTACCCAGTAAAATGTGTGGTTTTTAATTGTACTGGGTGCAGTGTACCCAGTGTACCCAGTGGTGGTTACTGGTTACGCCCATGGATTTTAGTGCTGATCCTGCCGGATTTTTTAACTAGGGATAATTCACATCTGGAGCTTGTGTAGTTGAATTTTCACTTAAGTTCTTTTTGCTTATTTTTTTCTTTCGATATCGATATAACGATCGGCACTATAATCAAAGGGAAGAAGATGTTATGGAAAACGGCGCACCTAAGACAATACACCATCCATACGAGCAATGTTAACAAACCGTCGAAAAACAAAATGGCCGTCGAGGTTCTTTTCGGCAGCTGCTATCAGCGCTCACGAGCGGTTTTGTCGAAATGCTATTGGCTTGCGCTGACGATATGCTAGCGAATTTGTATCGATATTTCGATATTAGCGATGCTTCCAGTAGTGGTAAGCCCTCAGGGGTCTACCCGATAACGTTTGGTACCAGCCAGTTTCCAGTCTTTGGAATATGTCAGCAACACTAGTGAATCTGGACAATTGAAAGGCATGGTTAGATTCAGAAAATGATGTTCCAGTGTCAATAACCCCCAAATAAGCGATGTGAGTAGACACACTTGACAGTGGATAATGCTCAACACAGGTGGTCACTTGTGACCATGTAAGTACATAAATGTGCCACCAGAAAAATTCAATTCATACCAGTGGCGCTACGTTGTTTGGTCTACCAATTGCGGAGAAAATCCCTGTTCCTCTGAAAGGAACGACGTTTGTGGTCTCTTTGAGTGTTTTGAGTGCCTTGAATGTGCCATTAATATGCATATGCATAGCGACAGGAAGCGTTCGCTGCATGCCCGTTTCTGTCAAGGCGACCTTGACCGCGGAGGTGACGACCTTGACCGCGGAGGTGACGACCTTGACTGCGGAGGTGTCGACCTTGACCGCGGAGGTGTCGACCTTGACCGCGGAGGTGACGACCTTGACCGCGGAGGTGACGACCTTGACCGCGGAGGTGACGACCTTGACTGCGGAGGTGTCGACCTTGACCGCGGAGGTGTCGACCTTGACCGCGGAGGTGACGACCTTGACCACGGAGGTGACGACCTTGACTGCGGAGGTGTCAACCTTGACCGCGGAGGTGTCGACCTTGACCGCGGAGGTGTCGACCTTGACCGCGGAGGTGACGACCTTGACTGCGGAGGTGTCGACCTTGACCGCTGAGGTGTCGACCTTGACCGCGGAGGTGACGACCTTGACCGCGGAGGTGACGACCTTGACTGCGGAGGTGTCGACCTTGACCGCTGAGGTGTCGACCTTGACCGCGGAGGTGTCGACCTTGACCGCGGAGGTGTCGACCTTGACCGCGGAGGTGACGACCTTGACTGCGGAGGTGTCGACCTTGACCGCGGAGGTGACGACCTTGACCGCGGAGGTGACGACCTTGACCGCGGAGGTGTCGACCTTGACCGCGGAGGTGACGACCTTGACCGCGGAGGTGACGACCTTGACTGCGGAGGTGTCGACCTTGACCGCGGAGGTGTCGACCTTGACCGCGGAGGTGACGACCTTGACCGCGGAGGTGACGACCTTGACCATGGAGGTGTCGACCTTGACTGCTGAGGTGTCGACCTTAACCGCGGAGGTGGCGACCTTGACCGCGGAGGTGATGACCTTGACCGTGGAGGTGGCGACCTTGACCACGGAGGAAGCGACCTTGTTTGTGGGGTTGCCTGTCACCCCGCGAGATGGCGAAACATGATGACTGATCGGCACTATGGCCAGTATGCTGCAGGATGTAGCGGCATTACTGAACTTTGTTTTGTTGATTTCATTGTGAATATTACATAATCATAGTTTGTGATAGCTTTGGCAGAGACACAAGGAATTATGAGATCAAAATACCAGCCGTGACCTTGGTTTGGTACAAAATACCGCCTCAGCCCAGGAAAACACGAGCAATACGAGCAATGATAATGAACTGAATTATTTTCTTGAAATAATTTAACAGTCTAAATAAATGCATCCAAAATAAAAATAAACTAATACAAAATATGAAATTAACAATGTCACTGTTAACCCTATTAGTGGCAGGGGGCAGATTCTACCCGCCCCTCAGGTATTTGGCAGATATCTGCCGAACGGCTAGGTGCAGACCCATTACATTTTAAGACTTTTCCTGGAATTGAATTCCGCATATAGAGTCAAAATTTTGAGTTCCTAACCTTAACAGAGTCGGTTCCAGGGCCCAATTTTGGGAGGATTTTTGTCTGTGACATTTAGCGATAATACGGAGATGCGATCTTCACGGATTCTTCCTAACTGCCTGAGGTATAAAGGAGTTACATAGGTTTACGGTGATTGAAACAAGTGCAAATTAGTTGATTTTAGTGAACTATAATAAATATTGCACGGCAGAGGCGGTTTCAGGGACTTGAAAAGGGGAGGTTTACAGGAAGTTATTTTAATATATTTTGCCTCCCTTTTTCGTTAACCTGGCACCGCCTATGGATTAAAATATGTTTTATAACTGTTACGTCCGATGTCACAATAGCGCACCATTTCATTTATCAAAAAAGCAGTAGAAAAAGACGGTTTTATAAGGCATTTATTTTACCCCAAAATTCAGTGACCTGAAAACGCCTATGATTTTTGAATTTTAAAAAGTCACCATCATATATCAATCCCCAATTCGATCTCTATCGATCCCCATTAGTTGCGTTGAAATCGGTTGATAAACATGACCGCTGTGTTGGATCACAAATACCTCTAATATTTGTCTTTTTGACCCGCTGTTGCCCTCCTATCAAAAATTTCAGATTGTTTTTTTTTAATGTAGATCGTGTTGAGGGGAATCAGACGCCGTTTGATTTGTGAAAATCGGACGGGTAGATCTCGAGATCTCGGGGGGGGGGGGTGCGGAATCCGCCCCCCCCCCCCCTCTGCCACTAATAAGGGTAGCCAGGAGCATGCCACTAATAGGGTTAAAAGAAAATGATTTAACGTGAAGCAATGTACATACCTTAAATATGCTTCAAAATACTACAATTGAAAATAAGCCAGTCATACGAATTTACCTACTTTTTAATTCCAGTGCTTTATGAAAGGCATTTAATGCCAGTCACCAATTCAACTTCTGCGCGGAATTCATATGTACAAATTTTAAGCATACCAACAGACCATCCAAACAGGCTCTCGATGTCACAACCCAACATGAAGTCGCCTCTCACTGCCCTCGTCTGAAATCCCTCTTCATTACAGATGGCGCTGCTGTACCGCTTCGTCAAGGTCAACGACCGCGGCAACACGCGCGTCTTCTCGTTCGTCGTGACCAAGACGGTGACGCGCGACCTGCACCGCGACGTCACCACCAAGGAGTTCCCCTACGGCTTCCACCGGTGGGCGGTCACCTTCAGCCGCAACGAGAAGCTCCTGGGCGTCTACCTCGTCTGGCGCAACCCCTCCGAACACATGCGTCTGTATATCGACTTTGCATTCTCTCTGCTCAACCGCGACCACTTCAGCGGCAACGAGAGCTTCAGCGGTAAGCAGATCAAGTTCTCTAAAGAATCACCAGCGCAGGGAAACCGCAAGTTCATCAACGTAGGCAGCTTGTACGAGCGTAAGTTCACGGACGTGAACGGCGAATTCCAGCTGGAGCTGACCATGACGAACGTGCGGACGGTGTTCGAGGCCGACCTGAACGTGCCACGCCCGCTCAAGGACGACTCGCGGCTCGAGACGAGCAACTTCACGTTCGGCAACTTCGAGTGGAGTGTGACAGTGCAGCGTTCTCCGGAGGATCCGCAGCGGGCGTTCGCCGCGCTCCGGCGGCTGACGGGGTTCGATCACAAGTGTCGCGTGCGGTACAACTTGACGCTGGGCGATGGCGAGACGGCCGTCATCTCGGGCATCCTGGAGGAAGTGAGTGACCGCGAGGGCCGTGGACCGGGCTGGTCGCCGCGCAACTCGCTCGATGACCTGTGCGCCGCAGGGCGGGTAAAGGTCATCTGTGAGATGCTGGCAGCGAACACAGTTAGTGAGCTGGCGGTGGGGACGGTGGGCGGGCCGACGGCCGCCTCCTGCTACGACCGCGACCGCCAGGGCTGGGCCATCGAGACGGACACGAACGGTGACTTCCTGCGACTCAAGGTCGTCTACAAGGACATCCACAACATCCCCCGGAACCACATCAAGTGAGTGGGTTAGATAGTGAGCCGGATGATCCCGGGCGGTTCCGCTTTCGGAGCTTTCTCAGCTACAATGTATAAATAGTTGTCGGTCGGTAAGCGCAATGGCGTGGGCAGTTGAGGACATCTTAAAATTGGAGAGGGAGCTAACAGCATTGTTGGAGCTAATTATTTGTTACAGCATATCATGCCTTTTATTTCACAGGTTAAACGTGTGAACATTGATTATTGTGAGCTGTTTCCCTTTCATAATTAGCCAGATTTACTAACTATAGCCCGCGCCCCGCTGGGCATTCAGCCGAACACTACACCTTTTTAGCGCCAATTTCAAAAAGATAAAGTCCAAATTCAAGAAGATAAATTCAGATTTCAAAAAGATAAACACCAATTTCAAAAAGATAAATTAAGATTTCAAAAAGATAAACACCAATTTCAAAAAGCTTAAGTCCAATTTCAAAAAGATAAAATCGAATTTAAAAAAGATTAAGCACAATTTAAAAAGGACCGTAATAGCAAAGGCCCTTAAAATACTGTAAAAGTCAATTCATTATTTGGAACAAAAACAGGCATAGGAACAAGCCGTGTACCAGACAAATACTGATCCCACTAATTATGATTCATTCGAATTGGATTCACGTCCACTATGCATTGGATTCGCGACTTGGAAAAAGCAGCGACATTACGCCAGCTGTATGGCACTGGTCGACCTGGCGATGGGCGTGTGCGACGGTTGTAAGCCGATAGTTACTAAAATCAGCTCTTGGCTGTCGTTAGATAATTTGGAACAAATGGACATTGTTTTGTTAAGCCAAATGTCAAGGTCAGGGTCAGGTCACAAAAGGTCACTATTGGCAACAGGTCTACGAAATCCATGCAACACATATTTATGGGTTATTTTACACGTACAATTCGATAGTAGCAGCCATTTTCACAACCTGACTTCATCGAATGGCCCTCAGGTCAAGGTCAGGTCACATAGGTACAAATTTGAAATTGATTAATCTAAATAAAAAAACATATTTTTAGACCATTTTGGTCTGATAAATGGCGTAATTTATTTGTGACGTAACTTTAAAAACGACTTCATGAGTTACTTATACTTAGGGAGCCATAAGTCAGTCAAAAATAAGAATATTTCTTTGAAATTTGGTTTGGGTATCGCTCATACTTGGTTCTCCATTATACATTTCGGTGTTTGCAATATCTTTTTTTAATGTGGAAATTTTCCCGAAAAAAACTGTTTTTTTATATTTGGGGGTTACCAACTCAAAATTTCGAAACTCCGTTGTTATAACTGGAGGACCATCGTTTTATAATAATGGAAATGAACAAAGATTCAATTAAGAAATAATCAAATAATATATTGACTTGAGCACACCTCGCTACGAACCAACGAATACAGTAAACGACGGAGACGACGTATCAATGGTAGGGGCGGCGCCACAGATTTTTGTCAGGGGGGGGCAAGTCCAAATTTAGGGGACCTCCATTTGAGAGGGGGCCTCCATTTGAAAAGGAGTATTTTACCTCCATAGGGCTCCTCTCACCTCCCCTCTGGCTTCCAGAGGGCCGCTTCTGGACTTCAGGGGCACCTCTGACGTCCATGGCCTACAGTGGCCTACAGTGGCCCCCTGGGCCTTGACCTCCAGAAGGCCTCTCTGGCTTCCAGATGGCCCTCTGGCCTTCAGTGCCTTTCTTACCTCCAAAGCACCCCGCTGGCCTCCAGGGGCCCACCTCTGACCTCCATAGGTCCCCTCTAACCTCCCCTCTGGCTTCCAGATGGACTCCTCTGGCCTTCAAATGCCCCCTCTGACCTCCATAGGGCCCCCTCTGGCTTCCACGGGCCCCTGTGACCTTCGCGATGGGGCCTGCGATATGGGACCTCTTTGAAGCATGGATGGGCTTCCTTAAATGGCAGGGGGAGGAAATATATGTCCCCCCTGCCCGACGACAGGGGGGGGGGGGGCTGCCCCTCCTGCCCCCCCCCCCCGGTGGCGCCGCCACTGCTCAATGGACAAATCAATTAAAAATATGTCGTGGCTTGAATTTCAGCGATCATTTATTGTATGGAGAAAAAAAGATAGCTCGTGAAATATACCCATCCGCCAAACAAACTAAAACATCCTCTGATAAACAGAAAACAGATTTCACTGATAATAACAGAGGTGAAAAAACCTCGATGCTGACACCGACAAAGAGCCAGGCTAACTCACTTCCATTTTTCGCGCTCTTATGGCCAATTACTCTAAAAATAAGGTTTTTCTCACGCCTCGGTGACTAACAACATTTATACAAATCGGCACTCTGGCACATTTCGTAAACATACAACACATTTTTGTCAACACGCAACACATTGTGTCAACACACAGTACATTTTGTCAACACATAACACATTTTTTGATCGCTACAATGAGTACTACACACACTAGCGGATCCAGGGAGGGGGTAGCAGCCATGCCCCCTCCCAAAACGCCTGAAATCGGCAACAAATTTAGACATTTCCTGATATAGAAGACAATTTAAGCAACTTTTACTAAGGAAAGTTTGTTTTAAATCAGCTATCAATGCATATTTCATAAGCAAGCGATATCCGATGAGTTTTCTGAATTGTGTGACAATTTTTGGAATTTGTCCACCCCAAACCACTCGTGGCCCCTCCCCTCCCCCGACCACCGTTCTGGATCCGCCAATGGCTACACATGAAGATGGTGGTGTCTGAATAATTGTACTCCAGAACCATGTGGCATTGCACCGTCTACTGATATTTGCTGTACCTATGATGACATCACTTGCCGCTAGCGGATCCGCCGGGGCCATGGCGGTCATGGCCCCCCAAACCCCCTGAAATCGTCACAAAATTGAACCATTTTCTGATATAGAAGACAATCTAAGCAACTTTTACTAAGGGAAGTTTGTTTTAAATCAGCTATCGATGCATAAGCAAGCGAAATCCGATGAGGTTTCAAAATCGTGAAACAATTTCTGGAATTTTCCCCAAACCACCTGTGCCCCCCCCCCCAACCACTATTCTGGATACACCAATGTCACTTGCTGCTTTCCTGGGTGCTGAAAATTGGTTTTGGACAATTGATGTTTTACCTATTTGATGTAATGGAATCAAGGCATCATTAAATATTCCACAAATAATATAGAAAACATCATTATTATTTTTGGTTCTGGACAAATGAGAGCAATGTTAGTATTACTTCTAGGATCTTGAATCAATAGGACCTGGATACCTAGGATCTTGACATGTCTGGACCAATGAGACGTACAGGGACCCGCAGTTGCTACGGTACACACTAAGATCTGGCGTATCTTCTCATCTAGCCTATGATTGCCTGCGAATTAAGAAACAACAATAA
Organism: Chirona hameri; assembly: GCA_036785665.1. Lineage (NCBI taxonomy): Eukaryota > Metazoa > Arthropoda > Thecostraca > Balanomorpha > Balanidae > Chirona > Chirona hameri. The sequence continues at coordinate 18,402 of JAXIVJ010003271.1, forward strand.
ACGCATTTAAACTGCATTACTGAGAGCTTCAATATGATATATTGATGCATTGGCTCACCATACCTATTGGCTGATTTTAAAGGGAATAGTTCACCTTTAACATAGGGTTTGGGACTGAGATAGCATATTTGTAGAGCAGATCTAAACATGGGTTGTGGTGAAAGAATTACCTCCCTACGTTAAGTAGTTTCCACACAGGGCTATTGGGCCCGGCCCGGTTTCATGTCCGCTGTTCCGGGCTACGATCGGGACATGAACGCGGATGCGGGAGGTCGGACACTCTCTGGCACGTAGTATCTGTATTTGTATTTGTATTTACTTCTTAGAACATCCACACTACTAGTGGCTATGATCGTTCAGCGTCAAAGGAACATACACAGCATAGTGAAAGGTGAGGATCACACTATGGGATTACGCACACTTCCAAACAATAACACGCAAGCACGACAACTAGACATTCTCATGCATGGATGCTCAGGCATTCGCACGCAGTGGACAGCAATACGTCAGTCTCAGTCACCAGAGTCGCTCAGCAGATGTCGCTTTAAGCTACCTCGAAAACCACGAATGGACCTCTGGCGAACGTCGGGCGGCAACGAGTTGTACATCCGCGGGGCACGCACGCGAACACGACGTTTACCACCCACAGTCCTTGATCGGGGCACATATAACTGATCATCCTGCCTAGTATGTCGCTCACGCAATGATGAGCTTGTGCACACAGCACTAGCTAGGGCTTTGGGTTCGCCAGATTGGACGACATTGTGCAGTAAGCAGAGCGTATGGTACGTGTACAGCTGCTCACATGTCATCCAGCCCAAGTCACTCCGCAGGTCCGACACTGTCGAATTTACGTCTGCCGTAAATAACCTTGGCTGCGAAATTCATAATTTGCTGTAGCCTGTTCATATTCTTCTTCGAGCCATTGCCAAAGACAGCAATACAGTACCGCAGCTGCGGAAGGACCAGGGCTGTCACAAGCACTTTAATGACGGGTCTCGGAACATTGTGTCGGAGCTGGCACAAGGCAGCCAGCGTCCCGAAACAGCGCTTAGACAGCAGAGAGTGGTTTGTGCTAGGAGGTGGTTTGATAGGAGGTAGTAGTAGAGTTGTCGTTGCACGATTCACTCTACTAGTTTGCCTATGGCGGGGATGATATAAATTGGTCGGAAGTTTGATGGATTTGTAGGATCGCCAGTTTTGTAGATGGGATGTACTAAGGAATGTTTCCAGGCGGCAGGGAAATCGGAGTTGGCTAGGCAGGAATTGACAATAAGGAGAATAATGTTACCGACAGCATCAAAACTAGCTTTGAGAGCACGACTGAAAATTCCGTCCGCGCCACAGGCTGACGAATTTCGCATTCCAAACAGGGTTCGTCTCAAGAAAGCCAGGCTTACAGGAGATAAGGTGAGCGCACACGCTCCGACTCTGGGCAGGCGGCAAGGAAGTTTCGGGGTCATCTGATCACGACGCCTCGTTAATATCCACATAGCCGCCCGGGCGGCGCGGCGGCCCCTTGTCAGAGACTGTACTTGGCGTCAGGCGGAGCGGGGCGGAGCCAGTACGCCAGCTGCTATCTACGATTTCTCGTGAAATACAAAGAGAAACTTACTTCTTTCTCCACATATATCCATCAGTTGTCCAAACCAAAGTCATATTCGTAGTTTTGAGCTCAAGATGCACCGTATGGTTGATTTTCAAGATAACTTTCAAGGTACCCTATTCCCTTTAAGAAAAAAATACATTTTTAGCTCTTTGCGGAGGAAAATTGATTTTTGCTTAGAATCAGCCAATGGATAAGGACAGGGGTGAGCCAATGCATCAATATGTCATTTTGAAGCTCTCAGTAATGTGGTTTGAATGCATTTATTGTTGTTTCTTAATATGCAGTCAAACGCACGCTAGAGGAGAAGATAAGCAGGACCATAGTGTGCACCATAGCATCTCCACTGCAGGTCCCTGTACCTACTAAGACTGCTATTATCTTTCTTTGAAAGTACATTTACATGAAACAGGAGCACCTGGCAAGTACTCCAAGATGCTGGCAAATGTCACAAAAGGGCAGCAATTAATTACAATTTACACTTATTGCATAACCTACCTGGTGGTGCCGTGGTATTCTTGTCAGTGGTCGCAAATAATTTCCTTGGAATTGAGACTTTTTAGCTTTTTCTAATGAAATTTCCCTAGCCTCAAAAGATTAGTTTAGTCTGTTCAAAACTGATGTTTGAGCACGAGAGTACACAAAGGTACCGATGTGACGTGTTTTTTCAGCTGTAAATATTGGCTTGAGGAACACTGACACTAAATCAAGCACACACTATTTTTGACAGTGTATGCATGATGTTTTACGCTGACATTCTAATGCTGATCCAAATTGAAAAGATCCTGTCATGTTTTTGCGCCCTTCATATCTTTAGTTTGAGATGCGTAGTTATCTTCAGCAGCGTTTTGCTAATTCACGGTACGGACTACGGCGGTACGCAATCAACTGAACCGACGTGTGTTGGCGCGTCGGAACATTTTTTCACCTTTGGATAATACATTAACCGTTCCCAACATCCGTGATAGCGATTTTGAAGATAATGCCATTTTCTTTCCTTTGAGTCTCTTTTTATTTGCAATGTCCTTCAAAACTCGGTTTTCTACGATTTGTCCAATATTTATCGTTTTTCCACCGGAAATGGCATGTCATGACGTCACTAAAACCTTATTAGGCTTGTTTACATAGCATAACAAGACTCAATTCCTAGGAAAATAATCTCCTGGGAATTGAGATTTTTTAGCTTTTTCTAATGAAATTTCCCTAGCCTCATAAGATTAGTTTAGTCTGTTTAAAAACTGATGTTTGAGCACGAGAGTACACAAAGGTACTCTTCCATATGCTATGTTTAATTTGTTTTACCTACTCGCAAGTGACATAGCATGTGTTACATGTTATTCAATGACTTTTGGTAAAACTGTTCATGGATGGATGGATGTTCGGTGTTTCATGCTTATATTTCTCCAGAATATGCCTGAATGTCTCAATTCCTAGGAATAATCTGGTAGCTTATCACTTCGGTCTTAACATGTGGTGCTACCAAATCCTGAGACCGTGGATGTCTCGCCAAATCTGATTGGTCGCCGCTTAATGCTTCAACCAATCAACTTCAAGCTGGCTTCAGCGTGACTACAGGTGGCGCTCCCGCTAGCAATATACTTGTATAGATGACGCTCGTGCTGCTCATGCCACACCGTTATTGAAATTATTGAAACGCTTTTATTTGAGAGTTATTATGACCATGTTCCAATGACGTATAACACATGGGAGTTTGTGTGCGTTTACTGATCTCGTGTTTATTATTATTCTTCAGGTTTTACGTGTTAATATAGCGGCACCATAGAAAAAGACGGTTTTTCGTAGTGTTTCCTCGAGATCAATGCGCAGCATTCAACTACACGCATAACAAAGTAGATAATCAAAGCTTGGGAAATTTCACTAGAAAAAGCTTAAAAGTCTTAATTCCTAGGAAATTATTTTCCTAGGTATTGGGAGGCTTTTATGCTATGTAAACAGGCCTACTATATCCAAAAGCACTCCACTAATTGTATGGAAATTTTATGAGAAGACGTATAATTGATGCAGGATAAGGTACTGAAAGTTGAACGTCGATATCTATCATATTTTTCAAGTTATTTCAAGCAGATTCCGCCCCCCCCCCCCCAGCGGGGCGCGGGTTAACTCGATTCCAGCCGCCTTTTGAAATGCAGATAATGCCTGTTCAGTTGAAGTGGATGCAGCTCCCAAAGAACGCATTGACCGGTAACGAATCAATGGGTCTTGTCAAGCTTTGCTAGAATCCATTTGTGTGCCTATTTGCTATCCTGAAACGAAATTGCCCCGAAATCGCGGTGGATCGCGTTTACGAGTCCCCATCCAAGTAGCCGTTTTAGACGTAAACTGCCTATGTCGCGGTGTGCATTAAAGTACCTACTACCTAGTATCCGCGCCGCATACAAATGGCGCATTAGCCAGGCTCGACAAAACTATCCCCGGTCGATAGAAGCCGTGACTCATCGATTAAGTGCTCCGGCCCCGGGGCAAACGATAGGAAAAATCAATGGAAACCTGACACGAGATTACGGAAACATTCGATTTCATCAATTTAAAACAAGCCAGAAGATATGTCTTCACTGAAAACGCTTGCACTTGTGGCCCTCAGCAACTTTCTTTGAACATGTGTCGCCCGTGTGTTATTTTGCACAATATGAATCCGAATGTTTTCGTAATCGTGTTGCGAGTTTTCGTCTATTTTTTCCTCTGGTCGGGTGACCCGTGCAGGGGTCGGCTGCATTGGCTGGCGGGCCGCCGAAGCGTGACTGTTCAATGAAACATGGCCAGCGTGCCTCGCCACTTTGATGGATGAGCCGTTGCCTGCGGTGGCAGAGCGCCGCGCCAGAATGGCCGCCGCGCCAGCCGCCGGCAGCGATTGTGACGCACTGTCAGCCGCGCCCATAGCGCGTAAGGCATACATTCCCAGAAGGAGACATTATTTCAGAATGACAGAATGACCTCTTAGCGATGTTTGTTGATAGTTTGAAATGAAATACGGGATTCAGTAATCAAACTAGGTAATGAATCCCGTATTATTTATGCGCTGACATGTTCCACTGCTTGTTTCTGTATGCAATGTATACAGAGTTGTGCACGTGACGCTAACAGAGTGGCATTTACCCGCGTTAAACTCAGCGCCAGAATAGATATGATTGCACTAAACTGCATGATACGCTCGCTTGTTTAGGAAAGCTATCAATCGTATCGTGAGCTTTGCATACATGATTGCTGGCTCTCTTGTCATTTACAATGTCCAGCGAACATGGAGACAGTCAAATCGAAGTGCGTTAGCTCAAAGTGCAGTTATTTATACTGCAGCTAAATTATCATGTGCTGCAAATTATATGTATTGAACATCTTTGGAATGGGTCAGAATGTGAAAACACAGTGTGTAACAGAGTATGAAAAGGATGCATCCATTTGCAGTCATTCTTCATTCTTTAGTTGTTTGAGCGTTGTGCATGCATTCTTTTCGATAATCATAAATCAGCTGTAACCTACAGGCTACAATGCAGAATGAAATATTTCAAATGTCAGCTTCCCAAATGATGTCGTTATAGGTCAAATGAAAATAACCCCCGTAGTCCAAGAGAATGTTTTACTGTCCTATTGTCCTTCATTTAGCGTTGGTATCTTCGGTCTCAAAGTTACGAGCATTAGCAAAAGTTCCAATGTTTGATTTCTTCATGGCGCAGTTTTTGTTCAGCAGTTGGGAACGCTGATGGGAAGCCATGACATGATGCTGTTTCAGCGGCAGCACCACTATGCAGTGTTATTAAGCCTGTGTCCAGCTGTCCTCTGTATTGTACTGCACCACCGCCGCCCTGGCGACACCGTCTGAGGCGACACCGTCAGGCCCTGGCGACACCGTCTAACCATGGCCGAAACAGCCTCTCTAACAGCATCAGCAGCGTTATGTCCAGCTGTCCTCTGTATTGTACTGCAGTACCGCCGCCCTGGCGACACCGTCTGACCATGGCCGAAACAGCCTCTCTAACAGCATCAGCAGCGTTATGTCCAGCTGTCCTCTGTATTGTACTGCAGTACCGCCGCCCTGGCGACACCGTCTGAGGCGACACCGTCAGGCCCTGGCGACACCGTCTGACCATGGCCGAAACAGCCTCTCTAACAGCATCAGCAGCGTTATGTCCAGCTGTCCTCTGTATTGTACTGCAGTACCGCCGCCCTGGCGACACCGTCTGAGGCGACACCGTCAGGCCCTGGCGACACCGTCTAACCATGGCCGAAACAGCCTCTCTAACAGCATCAGCAGCGTTATGTCCAGCTGTCCTCTGTATTGTACTGCAGTACCGCCACCCTGGCGACACCGTCTGACCATGGCCGAAACAGCCTCTCTAACAGCATCAGCAGCGTTATGTCCAGCTGTCCTCTGTATTGTACTGCAGTACCGCCGCCCTGGCGACACCGTCTGACCATGGCCGAAACAGCCTCTCTAACAGCATCAGCAGCGTTATGTCCAGCTGTCCTCTGTATTGTACTGCAGTACCGCCGCCCTGGCGACACCGTCTGAGGCGACACCGTCAGGCCCTGGCGACACCGTCTAACCATGGCCGAAACAGCCTCTCTAACAGCATCAGCAGCGTTATGTCCAGCTGTCCTCTGTATTGTACTGCACCACCGCCGCCCTGGCGACACCGTCTGAGGCGACACCGTCAGGCCCTGGCGACACCGTCTAACCATGGCCGAAACAGCCTCTCTAACAGCATCAGCAGCGTTATGTCCAGCTGTCCTCTGTATTGTACTGCAGTACCGCCGCCCTGGCGACACCGTCTGACCATGGCCGAAACAGCCTCTCTAACAGCATCAGCAGCGTTATGTCCAGCTGTCCTCTGTATTGTACTGCAGTACCGCCGCCCTGGCGACACCGTCTGAGGCGACACCGTCAGGCCCTGGCGACACCGTCTAACCATGGCCGAAACAGCCTCTCTAACAGCATCAGCAGCGTTATGTCCAGCTGTCCTCTGTATTGTACTGCAGTACCGCCGCCCTGGCGACACCGTCTGAGGCGACACCGTCAGGCCCTGGCGACACCGTCTGACCATGGTCGAAACAGCCTCTCTAACAGCATCAGCAGCGTTATGTCCAGCTGTCCTCTGTATTGTACTGCAGTACCGCCGCCCTGGCGACACCGTCTGACCATGGCCGAAACAGCCTCTCTAACAGCATCAGCAGCGTTACAGGCCGATTACTGGAGACCGTTATATGTCCGCCGGGAGCTATTTCAGTGCTCGGTCTCAGACCTCTCTTGCCTAACGGCCCATTCTGCTGCGAACAAGTGAGACGGATCTTTGACGCCTAATCTGCCCCAACGCCCTCACAGAGTAATGACGACTCTTTCGACAACCACACGTCGGCGTCTACCATCTAAAGTTGATAATAATCCATTTGTTTCCCAAAATATTCTTCATTATTTAGATTTTCCTTTAAATAACTTCACTCATGAGTGGATCCTGTATGAATACGAGATTCAAATGAGCCCTTTTAGTACTATATTCATGATACTTATCATATTTATATCTAACCGTATTATAATTTATATATTATATCTAGTGAGTGAGGCTGCCCCCACATTTCTAAACGTTCCTTCGCTCACGGCGGGAATATAACATGCACTAGTCTATACTTATGAAAATCTGAGTGGGGCGCATCACTCCTAGAGGAGCCGCATTAGTCCGCTTCAGAGTTATCCTTCCGAAAAATATAAATTGGTTAACGGTTCAACGGCTCAATGGGTGAAAGGGTATAATGGTCGATGGTTTAAAGGGTCAATGGGTTAGCGGGTCAAGTTTTCTACCCACTAATGACATGGGTCGCCCGGTTAACAGATTAACGGGTCAACCGTCCTCTAATGGCAGCTGACCAATCAGCTCAGGTCTGGCGTGACAGCTAACTAATCAGCTCAGGTCTGACAGGACAGCTGACCAATCAGCTCGAGGTCCGGGATGGCAGCTGACCAATCAGCTCAGGTCTGGTATGAAGGCAACCAATCAGCTCAGGTCCGGGATGGCAGCCGACCAATCAGCTCAGGACCAGCATCAAGCCATGGAGCAGCCCAACGCCGGGTCTGTGGCTATGCTTATTGGAACTCTAATGTTAACGTACAGTCGGTCTATTAATGATCTTCCCTAGCTCTGGGTGACACGGTTCACGGTACACGGTAGGCAAAACGACAGCTGGCTGAATCCCGCACCAAGGTGGGGCCGGACCGGTTTGACAGCTCGCCCGGTGCCGGCCGATACTTGGCGGAATCTGCACCGCTCCGTCCTAGTCAGACCCACACAGGCCGATCGGGGAATAACAATGTGCATGTGTGGCGAGGCTGTGTGGCGGGCCGTGGTTGGAAATATACGCAGACCTAGAATGTCAAGTTAGCGACGATGTCTGTGATGACCAGTTTTAAGAAAACCATAGGTCTGTGAAGCATCGCTAATTGTGCAATTGATAGAACACTGCACGGGCTATACTTTAAGACGAATATTTTTATCTCAAGTTGACCGATACCGTCGTCACTGATGTCGTCTCGGAAATGGCTATCCGTCGTGTCGCTTACGACGATTGAGAAATTTGCATTGCGCCAAAAAATAAAGTGTCCATATTTTGACCTGATCTCAAGGTCAAGGTCAAATTTAAACACATAGCCAGTCAGATGTTCTATCAGCTGCACACCTGGCGATGCTTCATATACCTAAGGTTTTAAAGAACTATCCCACCTCAACATTATATTTGAGTTGAGATAGCCATGTTGATGGCTTGGCATTGAAATTAAGTATGGTAGCAGTTAAAACAACCACAATGATATAATCAAAAAGATATTCGAGTTTGATTTTGACATCTGTAAAAAAATAAGGCCCATGTGTATTTGAATAGGGCCTCTAAACCGATAGTGCCGTCTCTTTACCCAACGGGTAATGATAGTCGACTTGTTTTAAGGTCAGCCTTGGAATATTTTGTCTTTCATTTCTCGATCCCCGAGTGGTTCGCAATCTACAGGGCTAGCAAGACACCGGGTGGATCGCTTTTTCTGCGCAATAGATGCCGACAGAAAATTGTGCCATACATTTGGCAGCACAAAGGATTTCCCTGTTAGTAAAAACATACAAAACATATGACGTCACCAACCCAACTTTCTGCCTAAAACTAAAAGTTGGATATCTTCCAAGATAAGCAATTTTTTTCGGAAAAAAGTTCACGAACATGTTCAGCTGACCTCGCCTGGCATGTAGACATACCATTAAGTATGATTCGACAACCTTCAAAAAGGTAGGACAGTACCTTTAAATACTGTCATCGCAGGTATCGCAAATGTCGTCGCTGATATCGTCGCTAACTTAACACGCGCCCTGGAGGGGGGGGGGCGAAATCCGCCCCCTCTCCGGTTTTTCAAGGATAGCGCAAAAACGGCGGCGTGCATCGCCGCCGTTTTTTGCTCACCTGTTCAGCAATTAACTTCCCACATTATATTATTTTGTTTGACCTCGGGTCATCTCAGGTCAGGTCACCAGACTAGGTCACGTGATGACCTCAACTCCAAAACGTTTGCAGTAGTACCACAGCTACAGTTTTAGGCTGATCAGTTTCAATCTTGCAGGATTTCATAAGGTCATAGATACCAACAATTTCTTGATCTCGGATTTATAATATTGGTGAGCTAAGGTCAGGTCAATTTTGTGACCGCCAACACTGTTTTGTCAGTAACTATCGACATAATGAAGATAGAGAAGAGAAAATGGTACCAATGTGTTTGTCTCGTCGAAACACGTCTTTCAATATGCAACATGGCCAACTTGGGTCACCACTTGACCTTGACCTGAGGACAAATTTCTCAGTTGATCTAACCCGGTCACGATGCATATGATTTGAAGCGCCTTCACGATAAACACGATAGCGTAAAAAACTATTGCTTTATCTGTATTAGTAAAAAGTTATTTGCGAAAAACAGTTTTGCAAAAAAATCACCTTTTTGACATTGGATGGCCTCTGTAGCCTAAACTATTGACCTGAGCTCAAGCCTGAGGACACCAATGTCGATTGCATTTTTCAAGAGCTTTCGTTTTTTTTTCTCTCTCGTTTGCTGCTAACTATCATAGCTCCCGAGATATTTGGGGATGTTCGAAGCGAAGTCTTGAAAACTTGAAAATCTGACCCTTGATGACCTCTGGTGACCTCAATATTAACCTGAGAAAAAAAATGCACGAAATACTTTCGAAAGAGTTTGTCTCGAGCCAGTGGCGGATCTACGGTTGGGCAAAATGTGTAATTGCCCCCCCCCCCCACACCGCCTGAAATCGGCGCAAAATTGACACATTTCCTAATATAGAAGCAAATCTAAGAAACTTTTACTAAGGAAAGTTTGCTTTAAATCAGCTATCAATGCATAAGCAAGCGAAATCCGATGAGTTTTTAGAATTGTGTGAGACTTTTTGGAATTTTGCCCCCCCCAACTCAAAACCTAGATCCACCACTGTCTCGAGCTATCTAACGTCATTTTCTCCTTGTCGCTACGTTGCGTGGTTTTCGAGATCATAGCGGGGTAGGGGGGGGGGGGGGGGGGGGGGGCGAAATCCGCCCCCCTTCCAGGGCATGTAATTATCAGAGGCCCTCCAGGACGCGTGTAATGGATATAGACCCGCCCGGGTGTGTTGGCGGAGCGTGAAGGACGGAGCGGTGTGATGCGAACATATCAGTGCGAGGCCCACTGCATTTTTTTTGCTTTTTCGCGTAGAATCATCAGGTGGACGTTTGCATTCGTAATTTCGGGGTTCTACATTACACATGACACGTGGCATGAATAAGAAAGAAATGCATGTCAAAGCGCATGGTGTCAGTGCGGTTCGAACCCACGACCTTTCTACGAATACGCTAGGAGTAGAAGGCTATACCGACTGAGCCATTTGGGCCGATGTGATGAACACTAGAGCCCTTCATGGTGCGGCAATCCCGTATGGGAATGGGAATGGGACGGGAATGGATGGGAATGGCGCACATTTTTTTTGGAAATTAACGGTTTGGAACGGGTTACGGGAGACTATATAATTTTGTCGCGAACCCTCCACCCCAAAAAATCAATAAATAAGAAAACTTGAATAAAAAAACTCTGATGTGCAACTATCACACAACACATTCTTAACATAAACACACTTAGCTTAGACATGCCAAGGTTCCAGAAATGTGAGCTGGGAACCAGATGCACTATCCCTACCAGCAATTGCGTGTGGAATCCATACGCAGAATCCACCTTACTCTCAGAAATAAACATTTTCCCACTTTAAGTCCATACATGTTTAAGCTCTTTGCATAGGCGTAACCACCTTCCGAAAGTAGGTGGGGACGGAGGCACTTTGAAATCGATTCTTTCAATGCAACGCCCATAGGCGTAATGTTTAAATCCGAAAATGTTACTGGGAACTGATCCCCAGTGACCCCAGTGGTGATTACGCGCCTGGCTGTTTGTCTGCATAATCACTTAAAATGAACAATAATATACTTCAGACAAATATAAAACCAATCAGGCAGAATAGCGATAGACTGGAAAACATTTCTAGAATCTGTTATGAAAGAATATCAATAAGGTACTTATGAGCACTTGCAATTTGCACTCATCATTTCGCAGTTGCAGAAGAGCTACATCTGACAGAACATGAATAAGCATGAATAATGCATAATAAGCATGAATAAACACAGGCATTATTCTTGCTCTTACAAAGTGAATCTCAGGTAAATTGTTCAGAAGCGGCACTCATATGAAAAGCTAGAAAGTAGGAATACTTCCTTAGAGGCCTACAACACATTTCAGCACCTGCAACCCTAGGAGACTGATGTTAATCAAACAGCAACAACCGAAAGGTTGAAAATTACAAATTTAAGGAGTTCATCACATAAGAAACTGCATCAGTGGCTGTCCAAGAAAGAAAGGTTCTGAATGGCCAGATGGCCGCGCATGTCTTGTCTTCATATTTGTAAGTGAAGTAAAGGTAGAATAACACAATACAACGTCTGATCAAACGAGAACACCCAGTTTATACGTACCCTAACCTCAAACAAACCATTAATATAAGCATATTTTGCCCAACCCCAAAAGCCAACACCACAACAATGTCGCGACCTTGGCTTTGCCCTTGGTTGCGTACATGCCGTTGTCATCCCAATGCCCATAAACCATTGCAAATTCGGCGCTGATGACGTCACCGGGGGACAACCTTTTGGATCCCTTACAGTTTCTTTTTCATAAATATGAGAATTTATACTGTCTAACATAAATTATTGATGATGTACTTTACATGTATGAACTTGCGAAGTAGTGTTTCATATGGATAGTTGCATAGTAGTGCTTGCTATGACGGATATAAATGTACCCTCGGTGACGTCACTTGACGCGATTTGTGCAATAGGACGGTTCTACCAGCCTTGGTTCTACCTAATATTCTATGGCCTTGGGTCGCGTCGCAAATAGCGCGGTTGGTTCCCTTTAAGTCTGCCCAATTCTGTCAGCCATTTTGGAGAATTTAGAACACCTAGCGGTGACTACAGGCTAAAATAGTTTTGTTAATATTTATTTTACTTTATTGTAAAAGAGAAATGTAATTATACCTTCTGAATAAACAAATTACAAATTGTAGCAAAAGTAGTTTCTACATACATAAACATAGTTGTATTGTATTGTATTGTATTGTATTAAACAATTAAAACACTCTCCATTTTAAAATGGCTATTCCGAGTGTCGGGTCAGGGTTAAGAAGAGAGACATGTTAAAAGACACTCGGTATACAACACACAATTAGATCAGATGAATATAAAAGTGCACACGGGCTATAGAAAATAAAACACACACGCACACACACCCACACAGTCACACACTCATTTTCCTCGCTTCACACAACTAAAAGTTCGGACACTGCACGCTTAAAAGCCCCCAGGGATAAATATCGAATCTCCAGCGGGAGGCGGATATATACCTGCGCCGTACAAAAAAGAAGGCGCCGCCTGCCTGCTTCGGTTCTTGCGCGCGGGAGAGCCAGATCTGCGTCCTGCCGGGTGGTTCGAGAGCGAAGAGCAGAGTTGACCTAAAGCTGAGAGGAAAGAGCCACTGGCTCTTTCCTCTCAGCTTGCTTGGTGCAGCTCAGCTTGGTGCAGCGAATTTTGTGCAGAAAATGTAATGGGTGAAGTTCGTACAACTGGCCCAGTTCGTAGGCCGTAGGCCAGCCCAGTTCGTCTCGCACGTCCGATATGTGGTCGAATTTGCGTCGGCCAGAGACAACGCGCAGCGCAAAATTGAGGATCTTTTGGAGGCGCTGTATATTTTTATCTGACCGTTTTCAAAGACAGCAAGACAGAATCGGACGTGCGAGAGGACCAAGGCATTGACCAGGGTAGGCAGAAGGTCGGGCGGGATCTGATGACGCACGTGGGACAGGCCGATGAGGATACCGTTGCATTTTTTGACGAGAGCAGACACGTGAGAGTCCCAGGTGAGGTGCTTGTCGAACACCACGCCAAGGTTCCTCACCGTAGGGCACTCACGGATCGTATCCTCGCGAAATCGAATGGAGATCGGGACTAAGCCACGACAATTCTGACGGGAACCAAATACGATAAGTTCAGTTTTGCCGGTGTTGACCTTCAAACCGTAGGAGTGAAACCAGGCATCCAAAGAGTTTAAAACCTGTTCCATGGTAGCAATAAGCTGAGGGAGGGAGTCTTTTTTGCCAGAGAGTAGAATTTGTGTATCGTCAGCGTACTGCACCACGTGCGCCTCAGGGGCAAACAGGGGAAGGTTGTTGGCGAAAATCTGGAAAAGGAGCGTGCCAAGTGAGGAACCTAGGAAAACACCCATAGGATTGGGGAGAGGACTGGAAAGGAGTCGGTTTCCCCGCCCACCAGTTGTACAAACAGATTGAGCATGGCCACGGAGGTAAGAGGAGAACCAGGTCGGATCGATACAATAGGCTTGAAGTTTGGAAAGAAGCTTTGAGTGGTCGATTTTCTACATACACGAGATTTTTGCTATTGTAAACTCAAGTGTAAATATTAATTGCTGCCATATCAAGGATTCGAGAGGCAACTTAATTGCGTCGCACTCATTGCGTCACACATGCGCGACCATCTTGGCGCATGTGCGACGCAATGAGTTTGATTGCACTACGGTGTGTGGAGTGTGGGCATTAATTTACATAGCCTTGAAGATTCAAGAATGCTAGTTGTTGCTTGGTTTCGTGGCTGCTGTGTGCTGCTGGACGTTGATGTAGCTGGTGAGTGGTGATTACTGGGCGTTCTATATCTGCTATTCCAATTTTCAATGAAAGGCTGTGCTGCTCTAGTGCAATCGGTTACGCTGGTTGGCAGATATGAGATGTGGAGAGTGGGGTCTGCAGTCTGCACTCTGCAGTGGGGATATTACATTAATTGAGGTAATTATGTGTATGTCATGGAAAGCAATGAGAACATGCCAAATAAGACATAGATACATGCAGGGCGTAGGAACTATGTTCAAGTTGGGGGGGGGGGGGGGGGGGCAGGAGGCATTCTGAAGTCGACTCTTTCCATGCAACGCCCATAGGCGTAATGTTAAAATCAAAAATGTTGGGGGGCGGCTGCCCCCCCCCCCTGTCCCCCCCTGTCCCTACGCCTATGGATAGCCTATGCCCCCCTGTGCCTACGCCTATGGACTGTAGGTAGGCTAACATATATAAATATATATATATATATATATATATATATATATATATATATATATATATATATATATATGTATCGGACGTAGTCACGGGGGTCATGCCCCCTCCCCCCCCGGTTCAACAACATATGGCTGAGGAGCGAATTTTTTTTATACCACCCACGTGGCAACCCCCTCAGAGAAGTCCTGGCTCCGGGTGGGAATGGGAGGGGCCATCAGTTATGAATTGGGGTTGGAACGGGTTTGGATCTGGCTGAATGGGCTGGAACGGAATGGGGGCTGAAAATGTGTCCCGTGAAGGGCTCTAATGAACACTGTTATTCAGTCTTCAATGTTGGATCTCTGCCAGGTCAGGACAGGCGTCCCCTTGACCCTCGAGACAGACGGCCCTGACCACCACCCGGGTAGCAGCGCATTCTATTCCGACACCGCCCGGCGCTCCCTTTCTCCCCTCCCCAGGTCACGCACCTGCCAGACAGACACAATGGATACCAACATACGGTGGGGAAACCACCTTTTGTGTGCCTATCGCGACCGTAGCGCCACATGGTGGCAAGGGAAGATCATTAGTAAACCGACTGTACGGCAATATCTAGTCAATCGACGAGCACTTACCATGACAAGTGGGTCATGTAGTCAACGATCGATCAGACATTACACATAGTACGTCATGACCAAGTCCGTTTCTCGATAGCCAGTGAATCAGGAGAAGCCCAAGTGAAAATTGCCTGTAGGAAGACGGCGGATACTTCAGCAGTTCCCATGTTACATACCGTCGTAGGGTTGTATCATGAGTGGATAGTCAGGACAGCACAAACGAACCTTTGTCGCTCGCACTGGGTGATTTAATCGATCATTGGGATTTGGACGCCAGTCACAAAAGGAAATTGAAGCCACCGCTGGCAGTTTATATTGGAGTCAATTATCAGAGACAATCCCGGACTTAACCGTCCGCAATTCCGATATCATTGAGACCACCCACTTTTGGGTCATGACCGAATGAGAGCCATAGGCCTAAGCCTGCAATCGCTGTTGGAAAGAGAGTCGGTCAGCAGAAATGGTGTTTTGATTGATGAGCTGGCTCTACAGAGCTGAGCAGAGCTGTTTTATTACAGAGCTGGCTCTATTATAAAGGGTAGGGTGTCTCAGCATTTTGGAGTTGGAAAAATGGAGGGAGGAATTAATTGAGAGTTTCGCATTTTCAGTAATTTTGCTTGACATAAATGCGGAATCTGATTTTGGAGGCAAATGTCCATTCTTAAGCTAGACTTAAATGACCAACATGAGTCCAATAAAATGCAAACTATTGAAACTACAGCACCATGTAGTAACATAGAGTCAACCTGTACAACAATATATAAGTGAATTGGGGCCACTTTTAACCTTTGGTAGGCATCAGTGAGTAGTTCATATTTAGAAACAGCGGACTTTTTAGACCTCACTTAACACAAGAGCCCTCAAGTCGTTTCAAGCTCTCCTTTTAAGTTATATCACTCCTCCTTGACCCGGTAATTGTGGTATGTCGAACTTCTCATATCCTTGCAAGAGGTGGGAGGACTGCTCAGACTTTGCTTCAAAGCCAATAACGTTCGATCTGCACGGTTACTAAGGGCTGTGGCTGTGTTGCTGGCGGCTGCGACTGTCACTAATGGTCAGGTGAGGTCACTGGGTGAACAGACGGTCAGGTGAGGTCACCGGGTGAACAGACGGTCAGGTGACGTCACTGGGTGAACAGACGGCCAGGTGAGGTCACCGGGTGAACAGAGCCAAACTTATTCGCCCCGGAGACCTGAAATTTGTATTCCTCTACTTTTCTGTTGACTGAGCTACCTTACAATTAGTCGGCGCCAGGGGCGTAGGATCCTATTCAGTTGGGGGGGGGGGGGGGGCTTCAGCCCCCCCAACTTGTGACTCAGCCCCCCCCCCCCCTCAACTTGTCAGGCAGCCCCCCACCAACTTTAAATAATAAATATTAGACATACAAAACAGTATGAAATACAAAAGAAGTGAAAACAAAACAGATTTAGCATATTACTTAACCCGCGAGTTACTGGGGTATATTTCATAACGCGACTTACTGGGGTGGGGGGCTATTTTTTGCCCCCCTCTGATCTCCGGAACTACTGGACCGAATGTAAAAATTCAAACGGCATTCGATATCCCTGGAAAATTTATCGAGGGAAACATAATATTGTTGACCTCGGGGTCACCGATGACGTTACAGGTCAGGTCAAGTACAAAATGTTTGACCGTGTCAAAAGGTCTCGATGGATGGAATTGTCGCGCAAAATTGCGATATTAAACGCATATGCTCTCGATAAATCGGTATGATTCGTGTGTCTGACACTTCTAAGTACCTTTCTAAGATGTTTATGACCTTTAGTCAGGTCAAGGTCATCCGAGGTCACGAGGTCAAACTGCAGATTACGGTCATTAGGCGTTGTAACACATGTTTATGGGTTTGTTTTTCGTCTAGAACGCGAAAAATGACCTTAGAACATTGTTTGTTCCATACAAATAGAAGTAAAAAAAAATGGAAATGCGTTTTTATGCATAGTAATGCTGTGAGAAGTGGTAAATTTTTGTCATGTAACCCGCGCACTGCAGGGGGGGTTGATTTCCGCCCCCCCTCAGGTTTGTCAAAGATAGCGAAAAAACGGCGGCGCGCAGCGCCGCCTGGTTTTGATACACCTGTTAGGACATCAATTGCGCACACTTTAAGAAAAAAACATGCTCGGGTCATATCAGGTCAGGTCACCAGACCAGGTCAAGTGACCCCACCACCAAAAATGTTTGCAGTTGTGCCAAAGCCAGAGTTTTTTACCGATCAGGTTGAAACTTACAGGATGTTATGAGGGCATCAGTACTTACAATTCATTTAACTCGGAATTTTGATATCGGTGACCTAAGGTCAGGTCAATTTCGTAACCTCCCCATAATAAGTCAATGGGGAAATATACAAATGCTTCTTTTTTCAAGGATATGCATGGTGCAAGTCCAATTACTTCTGGATCATGTTATTATAAGATATTCTTGATAATCCAAGTGTAAGTTTTGTTCAGTGACCCCTATTGGGTCATTTGAGGTCATGCGAGGTCACCATCACTTTTGTGTCAATAACTCTCGACATAATGAAGATAGAGAAGTAAAACAGACATCAATGTGTTTGTCTCGTCGAAACACGTCTTCCCATATGCAACATGCCCTACTTGGGTCACCACTTGACCTTGACCTTAGGTCAACTTATTAAGTTGACTTAACAAGGTCACCATATATATCATTCAAAACGCCTTGACAAGATAAACACAATGGCGTAAACAGTTTTTCGTTATCTTTATTAAGTAAAAAGTTATTAGCAAAAATGATTTAGCAAAAAAACTGCATGTTTTTCTTTTTGACCTCTGGAGCCTCAAATATTGACCTGAGATAAAATCTGAGGACAACTTAGCGATTACAAATTTCACTGGCTGGCGTTTGTTTTTTCCGTTTGTTTCTAACTATCATCGTTTCTGAGATATATGGGAATTTCTGGAGCGATGTCCTAAAACAGGAAAAACTGGAAAATTTGGCCTTTGATGACCTCTGGTGACCTCAATTTTGACCTGACTTAAGAAAACACTAAATACTTTCGATAGAACATGTATGAAGCTATCACATGACTTTTTCCGCTTCTCGCTACGTTGCGTAGTTTTCGAGATCTCAGGGGGGGGGGGGCGGAAATCAACCCCCCTGCAGTTCGTGTTCGGCGCAAAGCCCCTGCAGTGCTCGGGTTAAAGGTCATAACTCGGTCATTTTTAACGATATCGACTTTAAATTTGGTACACATATTCACCGCATACGTATCGATCACACATGTTTCGGTTTTGGATCATTCTGATTGTTTCTTGAACATTTTGTTAAAAACAAAATGTATTTGGATTTCTCAAAATTTTGAATTAAAAAAACCCTCAAAACTCCGAGATAGCAGTTTGATAGCCCGGTCTATTGTCAGTAATTTGATTAAAAATTTCGTTTATCTCAAATATCGTACCTTTGACAGCGTTTTCCGCAAACCATTATTTTGCAACACAAACCGAAGAACATGACGTCACTCTGACGTCATTCCTGGTTTACCTATCATAGCTTCATATTTTTCCTTTTGCCAACATGTGTAGAATTGATGTGAGAGAAGGTACTGCAAGTTTGGTGACGATACCGGTGTTCGTTTAGGAGTTATTGCAAAATAACGGGAGGGGGGGGGCAAAAAATAGCCCCCCCCCCAGTAACTCGCGGGTTAATACATAAACTAAAGATCAACACTATTTAGTGAAAACCAGGTAGCCTAAACAGTAAACAACCATTTTTTTGTATTGGGTCCGAATGTATGGAATATGGATGGATTTCCCACGCTAAGCATGCTTGTTGCGCAGGTCCTGACCTCACCACCTGATCGCGCAATTCCTGTTGGCCGGCAGAATTTAGAGACGAAAGTTTTACGTGCCCGACATACCTGGACACGGTCTGCCCCGCTCACTGACGTCACCTGACCTTGAGTGCGACCGCTGCCACCGGCCGCAGGCCATCCCAGTCAGGAGCAAATAGCGAGCGCCGAAGCGACTCGAGCCCGGGCTGCCACTACCGGGATAGGTTAGAAGTCCAGCGCTCTCCCACTGAGCTACAGGGGCGGACAACCATGTGCACGCAACACATGAAAATATGACACTTTATTAAATATGTGCATGGTAAAATGAGCAAAGGAAGACATCCCAATTTGCCCTTGGTCCTGGTTAACGCACAAGCATAAGCATGCACCTTCACATTGGCGAAAGGTGTGCAGATTTTGAGTACAATTATGGTTATGCAAAGGACACTGAAAAATAAAACAAATATGATTTGACTATCTCACATTCACACGCTGACGGCCGCCGGCTGATAAAGAGGGGGGGGGGGGCGCAACAAGACCAATGACCAATGTTTTACCTTTTTGGGGGTAGGGGACAAATCCAGTGGGAGACGTGTTTCCAAAACGTTGTTGAGGGGGGGGGGGGGGGGGGGGGTAAGCGGGCCATCAGCCGTCAGCGAGATGTTGTTGACCAGGGGGGGGGGGGAGGGGTTCATTTAGTGTAAATTGGTTTGCTCAGGGGGGGGGCTGCCCCCCGCCTTGGTTACGTCCCTGTACTGAACGATATTTTATATCAAAAGTGCTTCCACTTCACATCACAGCTGTTGTAATCAAGAGAAATCAATCCATTCTTATCTCCAACAGATGACCGAGACGACCACACCTTTAACATGACACCTTTGGTGGTGTCCGATTCAGAAAACCAGCCACTGCGTCAAATTACCATATTGAAATGGTACCGCATCGATTGCTTCCATCTTATTTTTTCTTCAAAAAACGAATGTTTGCACTAGAGGGATGCAGCGTAATTCAATAACACAGTGAATACCACAGGTCGCACTGATCGGGGGCATCGCCGATAATTTTTGAGTGGGGGGGGGGGGCTGAAATGACGAGAGAGAAAAATCCTCCATTTTGCATGCGTGTATTTAAGCCTTTGCAGCATGTTTAATGTTGATTTAATGTTATAGTAGGTACTTGTATCAAACAGTTGAGTTGGCAGTTGAGTTCAGTTCGAACAGTTGGCAGTTGAGCGCTGCGAGGCTGCGCGAAATTTTTACAGGTCTGCCTGATCAAACCCAGAAATATAGGCGGTGGGCCATGTAGAGGATAAAAAGCTAAAATGCTATTCACTTCACTCAATTCAGCGTTACGACGAACCGAAGACGATGACGATAGCCACCGATGTGACGCCGCAAAGCGGCATGGAAAGTAAAATTTAGGTCGTGGAAAACGAAACTTTAATATTGGAACCAGACCGTGATTGGAGCTAAGCCTCAGGTAACCCCTTTTCCTGGTTGCACATATCGGTATAATGCAAAGTATTGAAATGAATGTAGTTTGTCATATGTATTAGCTTCGGACAGTAAAACATCATGGCCGGTGACAGTCAACGCTCCATAGTACATATGATAATAATTAGTGTATACATATGTAACTGTAAAGGCGGCCGCACACTGGACCATTCGGCGCGCGGAGGCCGCGATATCGCTACGACTTTCCGCGCATCTGCAGCGACTTTCCGCGGCTGCGTCAGCCGAAACGATTAAAAACGCAAGCTAAACGCGCCGAGTGTCCGCTGGCGGAATGGCGGAAAAAGCTGGTCCGTACGAGCTTTTTCCGCGACTGAACGACGCGGAACCGCGGACAACACAAACGTATCAGGCTAACAGTGGTGAATCTAAGCAAGATAGAGGTTATAAATTTTGCACAGCATGTTTTGCCGCTGTTAAATTTATTACCGAGCGGGCGCGAAACGCCCATGAGGTTGCTTGTCAACTTACTAGACAAATTTACATTTGACCCGGGCCGACCCGGCCCAGCTCGGCCCGACCCGGCCCGACCCGACCCGACCCGGCCCGACCCGGCCATACAGACGCTTTTCGGAAGCTAATAACTTTGGGACCACTTCTCCGATTGAGATTGAGTTTTCACCATTGAATAGGTCCATCAAATCAATTTTGCTTTTGGTATGATGCGTTCTGATAGAGGTGTTACCACAGCACGTGGCAGTTGGCACACGCGAACGTCGAAATGAACAAAACAAACTTGCAAAAATGATTCTTGATCAAAAATGGCTGTATTATTCTAAGCATTAATTTATACGCTGAAGCATGCAGCGCTCAGGACGTACACCTTTTTGGCGGGATTTGAGAAAGGAGATCATGAACAATTTAATACAACTTAATTTTTATGTTGGCATGCATTGAGGCCTGGCAATTTTTCTGGATGACTAAAATGACTGTGTTTACTACCACGTGTGCTCCCTTACCGTTTCATATTTCAAAAATGTTTTAGCTTTACCAGAGCGCCCTCGCTCGGTTACGCTCGGAACTCGCTCGCTCGCTCGGAACTCCGGTCAGCAGCAGATAAAATGATCCAGACGAAGAACTGAGCATTACTCACCTACGCATTGTTATTTATCATGAAGGTATGCAATATGTTTCATGCACTCTATCTTTTGCGAATATGTACCAAATTTCTATAAAAAGTCAACAAACATTTGAAAAAGTGAATTGAAATCGTCTGTTTAGTTTGGCCCAGCGGACGGCGACCTATTTAGTGTTCTCGATTCATCAAACAAAATGGATGTTTTCCCCACGAATTTTCAACATACGGGTATTCAATACATTATAATGCACCCATGAGTCATGAAACATTTATCTAAACCGGTTTTTCCCGTAATCAATCAATACACATCTTAGAAAACCATGATACATTCGGCGGATTAGCTTCGCCCCCTATGACCTATGTAGTGTATGCGATTTGTTGAGAGGTAATTCAACAACGTTGAACAGTTACAGATTGATATATCGCGTTTCCAATAGTGAGGACAAATCTGCACATAACTGTCCTGAAACGCCACAAGTATTAATATTGAGAAGAAATTGACAGCTCTACATAACAATAGCGCCGCCAAGAGGCGCGAAATTTGAGGTTTTGGAAGGCTGGAGCACTATTTTGCTATTTGAATCAGACCGCAGTGGTATCACGAAGAAATGAGACTGGAGAAAAGGGGAGGACCAAAAAAACATGTTACCCCCTTCTTAGGGCTAAAGGGGCCCCCTGGAGCCGCCGGTGCCCCCTCCCCATAATTTAAGTCCGCCTCGCCAAAATGCCCACCCAGTCCAAAATCCTTACGGGAGGCCCTGGAACAGCTGATGATACCGTATGCACTGAGTCGATTGGTGCTTGTTGCGAGCAAATCGGTTATGCCATTGCATATATTCTATTTTGCTGCAATGTCACATCCCTACCCGTAAGAAACAGCGAGCTGTAACTGGCGGGCGGCTGACTACCGTTTTCTGCGTGAGCGCGGCGCCGACGAAGGAGCCGGCTGCCGCCCATGACCTCATCCGGCGGTCCGCCGAGTTCAAGGTCGAATGGCTCGTGAGTCGTGACCTTACCTGGTTATAGGGCCTTGGTTATTAAGTTACCTTGAGTGTAAGTCCGATCGAGTAGTAAACAGGCCTACGCCATTGAGTCTGATCGAGTGGTAAACTAGGCCTACGCCATTAAGTCCGACCGGGTCGGCCTAATATTCGCTCGTGACTAAAAGGCAAATCGCCGTAGCTGGGATTCGAACCGTATCGAAGACAGGCGTATTACCGCTGAGCTAAAGCGGCTTATGTCGGTGAAGGCTTTTTTCCGATACAATATCAATATCGATGGTTAAAAATAGTGCACTGCAGTATCGCACTTACTAAACAATACACGCGTGTCAAAACAACTGGTGGCTGTTCAGGAGAGGTGGCCTGGGGGCAAAGGGAAAAAAGCTGCCATTTTTTGGTCCTGTTTTAAATGAAGGGTTTCCTTCATATTTGTCTTATTGTAGAGCAGTCCGTTGGGATCCCAATAAAGTGATTATTTGCGGTTTACTACAGCACATTCACCATAAAAAGACACATGACTGTGAAGAGAAAAATCCAAGACAGAGGCCAATTCCGTCCCAGGCCACCTCCCCCGAACGGCCACCAAAACAACAAATAGGAGGCTGTGTCGGTGTATGTTATGGGCTTGGCTTGATAAAATAGGTACTCCTTACTGGCAAACGGCGATTTGAAATGTAAACTTGCAATAAGCGGTCACCTCAAGAAAAGCAACAAATATCGGGCAAATGAAGATATGACTGGTAAAATAAATATAACCGGACCTAACCTGAATATTTGCTTCCCATGCATATCTGCTGTTTTGTGGTCAATGTTTATTGAAAGTGGCTACATTGACATGCTTGAAAGCCTGTTTATTGCAAGTTTACATGCATGGTATAATGATAAAGGATCCAAAGCCAAATAATTGCTGGACAATTCTAGCTTGTTTATACAGCTTTGGATTTGTTTGATTTCATTGCTTTGGATCGGTCAGTAATTTTGATCTACCATGGTTTGCATGGGAGCCTCTATCATCACAAGTTTACATTCACAAACATGCTGGCAAACATGCCTGCCATTAACCATTTTGGTGCCATTTTGCCAAGTGCCATTGCATTTTGTTTTTGTTTACGCTAGTACCCATGAACCTGAGTTCGGTTCAGCCCCCCCCCCCCACACCTGATTTGCTAAACCCCTGGTCGGCGCCACTGCTTCTTGCCTGGCATGCACGATAAACAAAGCTGTAAATGGCTGCACGGCTAAGCTCCAACAACAATCCACAACGAAATTGATTAAAATTGGTACAGATAACCAACACGTGATGTGTTTTTTTTTTCTCGTCTGATGTGGACTGACACATACACCAGCATAAAGTGAACACTTTTCCGCACACCTTCAAGACACTAGATGGTTCTACGAAAAACACTTATCATGTTCGATATTGATTACACCGGAAATGAATCCGTAGACCGTGATGTCTATGACCGTTATGACCTTTGTGTTGGTGCTTAACCCTATTTGTAACAGGGGGGGGGGGGGCGGATTCCGCCCCGCCCCCCCCCCTCCCCTCATGTTTTTCGCAGATATCTCCAGAACGGCTGGGAGCAGGCCCATTAAATTTTGGGACTTTTTATAGAATTGAACTCCGCATTTGGAGTCAAAATTTTGAGTTCTTAACCTGAACAGAAGCGGTTCCAGGGCACAGTTTTGGATGGGTTCGGAGGCGACATTTGGCGATAATACGGAAATGCGATCTTCACGGTTTCTTCCTAACTGCATCAAGTATGAAGGAGTTACATCGGCTTACGGTGATTGCAACAAGTGCAAATTAGTTGATGTTAATGAAATATCATAAAAATTGCATGGCAGAGGCGGTTTCAGGGGCTTGAAAGGGGGGGGGGGTTTCCAGGAAGTATTCAATGCTTGGCGGGAAGCCAATAGAGCATTGTAAGGGGCATTTATAGCTATCAAGATGTAAAAGATAGCTTCTGCTTCCATTATTTGCATAATTTATTACATATAGAGTTTCAGGGGCGTGTTCAGGAACATGAAAAGGGGGTGACTGGCATGGTGATGACGATATGCCAGCGATAACGGCGCAATATACGTTTAGCTTATAATAATATATGCACATATGAGACCAGAAAAGGGAATAAAGTCATTTTTTTGCAGAGGCGCGCTCAGGAATGGAAAAAGGGGGTAATATTATTGCAAGGAAACTAAGAGGCATGGGCGTACAATGACATAACATACCGCAGTTTTCGGATGAAACACGCACCACAGGTTACTCTACGAACGATTATAAGATAATAGGCGAGTCCAGGTAGGGTAAAAAGGGGGGGTAAGCAATGCTAATTGAAGTTGTAAGTGAAATAGTCACTGTTGACTAGTTAGTATCATAATAGCGGATAATATACTTATTAAAAGGTCTTGCGCCGCCCCAGTTTGGATCCTGGATACGCCTATGATGAAGTACAACGTGCAAAAAGGAACTATCTACGATCAGTAACATATTTATAGTGCTGGGTAGCAACTTGTCTGCGGTTAATACTTTTCCCCAATTTTACCCCCTTTTTCACTAACCTGGTACCGCCTATGGCAACAAATATGATTTATAACTGTTTTGTATAATGTCTCAATCACATACCATTTCATTTATCAAAAAAACAACATCAAAAAATGGTTTTATTACGCTTTTACTTCACCCCAATATTGAGTGACCTGCACACGCCTATGATTTTTGAATTTTCAAACGTCACCGTCATATATCAATTTCCAAATCAATCTCTATCAATTCCTATTAGTTGTGTTAAAATCGGTCGATAAACATGAAAGCTATGTTGGATCAAAAATACCACTAAAATTTGTAGTTTCTGCCCCCCTGTTGCCCCCTATCCCACATTTATATTTTTTTATTATTTATAAATGTAGATCGGGTTGAGGGGAACCAAACACCGTTTCATTTTTGAAAATCGGACGGGTAGATCTCGAGATCTTCGGGGGGGGGGCGGAATCCGCCCCTCCCCCACCCTGTTACAAATAGGGGTAGCCAGGAGCCTGTTACAAATAGGGTTAAATGACTCTTCGTACTGTACCATAGGCGCAACGGTGCCTGGCGATTGGCGATTCCTTCCCTCATGCTATGCCTTCGAACTCGCACGTGGTCGTCGTTTGGTTCAATAACGCATAAGCATAGTTTTACGTGCCACGACACAACGTTATCGGTTTATTAAATCATCGTTTCAGAATTTCATGAAGCTTTTTGCTTCCGGCTTACATCTGACAAGAAACCATGGAAAATATTTAGAAAAGAATCGAATTCGAATGGAGCTATGAGGAGCTTTGCGCTTAAAAGGAATAGGTCACCTTGAAAGTTGTCTTGAAATTTGGCTATACGGGGTATTTCGAGCTGAAAAAACGAATACGGCATTTGTTTAGACGATAGATAGATCGTCCGATCCGATCGATCAATAGGTAGTCGAAAAATGGGCATGTTTCTCTTGTTTTCCTTCATGACCATACAAAACTTCATGACAATGTATGACGTCATGCATATGGTAGCTTGGCTATGGAAACTATTGCACACAATAACGACGGACTTTAAGCATATACTGCGTAAACGCAGGCTGCTTGTAACGTAAACAACTGTTGTGAGGATTCGAAACAAGTTTTGCGGACCCGAAACAGAGTCTTCTAAAAGGGGCCCACTAGTCCTGTGTCGAAATTACTTAGCGTAGCGAGGCAATTCTTTCACCACAACCCATTTTTCGATCTGCTCTACAAATCTGCTATCTCAGTTCAAAACCCCATGTTAAAGGTGAACTATTCCCTTTAAAGTTATCTATACTAGGGTAAGATGGGCAACACGCCCCACCGGGGTAAAACGCCTCACGTTTATATATCGGCATTTAAAAGGTCCCGGGTAAAAATATTCTGCTCTACAAAACAAGCAATATATGGTCGGTGAACTCATAGAAGGCGACATAATTTCTGCGGCGCTTTCCAGAGATATAAGTAAAAGTCTGTTTTTGGAGCGTTTTCTGTTGTTTCAGTACTGAAATGGACCAGGAACATTCTCTCTCTCAACACTTTTCTTCCAGATAATTTAAGTCAACTGAAAGGTCAGAATCTGATGAAAGAAAAGGTCTATTGCTCATTTATGGGTTCATGCACGTTTTTGGGCTTGGCTCGCTTTTCATCGAAAGCGCGCAATGGGGTAAAACGCCCCTTTCGAGTGCTTAACCGTTGATGACCTATTGTGCCTAAACTGTTCAACTGATCTAAATAATGGACATAGGCCCAGCGAATGCATATTTAAAGAGCCTTTGATTGTTTGTTTTTTCGTTTGTTCCCAGCTATCATAGTTCCCGAGATATTTGGGGAAATCTGAGACAGATTCCAGGAGTTACCATACTGACCTTTGACTACCTCTGTTGACCTAAGTATTGACCTGAGCCCAAAAATAACGAAATAGTTTCGACATTAATTCCGACGAGCTATCGAGCAGTATTTTTTTTATTTTCGCCTACTCTCCATAGGAGCCGAATTCGAGGGGTTGGAGCGTTTTGCCCCATCGACAGGGGCGTCTTAAAAAAAACGAAATAGTTTCGACATTAATTCCGACGAGCTATTGAACAGTATTTTTTATTTTCGCCTACTCTCCATATGAGCCAAGTTCGAGGGGTTGGAGCGTTTTGCCCCATCGACAGGGGCGTCTTGCCCTATGGCTATGGAAACTATTGCACGTCTTTGACAAAAACTTTGTACGTCTTCTTTGTACGTGGGACAATACGCCCCTTTTGCAGGCTCCTCGAAAATCATCGCCTACAAATTTGTTAACTGAAGAATGTATAATTAGGCGATGCAGAATACAAGAAAAATCTCCAAACTATGTAAAAATGCTCACTCACCGCCTCCGTCAAATAGGAAACGAGATTTTCAGCCAAATGCATCTAATCGTCTTGCCCCATGCTACCCTGCTATTTGATAAGCGTCTGTCTGTCTGTCTGTCCGGAACCGCTCAGTTTATTCAGTTTAAAAGTCCCAGTTATTCACGTGCTGAATTGGTACGGATACCTCCATCCCGGAGATGCCAGCTAGCTATGCATAGGACATATGTGGGAGATGGGATAAGTCACCGACGCACCGGAGTTGGTGGGGCGGTGATCCCTTGACGGGTAATAGGTAATTAGGTACGACGGGTGTTCCACGGGTAGTAACCGCCACTTGACCCGCATAGTGTACACCGGCCCCCAACGGAGAGGATTTGGTAGCGTCACGTGACATGACATCACGTGGGCTTGAAGTTTTCCCTTCACCATTGACTTAACACGTAAACTGACCCAACTTATGACCTCAAAGTTTCGGTCACCGGGTGGTAAATAGAATGCGTTTTTGGCACAGATGTTAAGTTCGCTTTCTTCTGTTTATGAGAATGCCCACTTGTAGGCCTAAAGAGTGTCTGAAATGCGCCAAAATATTGGCCAAAGGTATGCATGTTAACCATCGCACTGGTGGTGTGGGGGTCATTTTGACCCCCACACTGTATATATCAATATTGGTAATAGCGAGAAAACGGCGGCGCGCAGCGACACCAAATTTAGCACAGCTATTTGGGAATTAATTACCAACATTCTGTGAAAGTTTTAACTGCATATCATCTCAGGTCAGGTTTCCAGGTCACGGCAAGTGATCTTATCTCCAAAAATATTTGCGGTCGTGCCAAAGCCAGTGTTTGTCCGAGAGATTTGAAACTTTCAGGATTGCATAAGGCCGTACGTACCTACAATTCGTTTATCTCGGATTTGTTTGTATCCGTGACCTAAGGTCAGGTCAATTTCGTGACCTCCCATAAGTAAATGGGAAAATATACACATGCTTCCTATTCAGATAAAATGCATTAGATCATGCCAATTCTTTAAGAATCATACAATTTTAGCTCATTATTGATGACCCGGGTGCAATTGTTGCTCTGTAACCTCTGCAAGGTCAGCTGAGGTCATTTCAGGTCACCAGCACTTTTTGCCAATAACTGTTGATATAATAAAAATAGAGACGTGCAAACGACACTATTGTGTTTTCTCGTCGAGTCGCGTCGCCCCATATGCAATATGACCTATCTGGGTCACCAAATGACCTTGAGGTTAAATTTTGAAGTTGACCTAACTAGGTCATCATTACTATGGTTCGAAGCGCCTTGACGAGACAAACACGATGTTAAAATCATTATTATATGTCTAACCCATACAACGGTATTTATGAAAGCGTTTTGGGAAAAACAATGCCCTCATGACCTTTAGTGACCTCTGGGGCCTAAACTATTGACCTGAGCCTTTTCTAATTTGATAACACTCAGGCGATTGCATTTTTCATGAGCTTTCGTTTGCCTTTTCCGTTCGTTCCTAGCTATCATAGTTCCCGATATATTGCTGGGGGTTTCTGTAGCGAAGTCCTATACTTGGAAAATTTGACCTTTGGTGACCTCATTATTGACCTGAGCCAAATAACACCTGAAGTAACGTCGAATGGCCTTGCTAAGAGCTTTCAAACGCGTTGTTTGCGTCTTTCTAGCCCTTTAGTTTTCTAGTTACAGGCATATTGGTTATTGATTCAACTTTTTTTTGGAACGATTCAATCATGATTCATTTTGGAATCTAAATGATTCAATCGCCGTTGAATTCACGATTTTCTTTTATAATTGTTTCTTTCTGATTGAAAGAATAAAAACAAATATTGTAATCGATTCACATTTGATTCAACATTTAAATATATGTGGTGAATGTATGTCAAATAAATACAAATGGAAACATACATATATATATATATATATATATATATATATATATATATATATATATATATATATATATATATGATCATTTAAACATTGTTACAACAATACTATTTCAGTATCAATGAATGTAGCCACTGGGACTGCAATCTGCATGTATTCGCACAATTTACCAGTGTACTTGAATCGTTAAAAATCGTGAAATATTTTGATTCAATCAGCCTTGATTTGATGCAGGGTTTGATCCAATCACAATTCATGAATGAAAAGATCTGGTGGTGAATATTTTTGTTTTATTCAAGGAATTTTGATTGAACGATTCCAATCGATTAAATCAGTGTCAAATAAATAACCAGTCTGGTTAGAGGGGGTGCATTTACCCCCCCCCCCCCCTCCCAACCACAACAATATAATGAACACATTATGTTGTGTTCCTGAAGAATATGGTACTATGTGGGAACACATTCACATTGACAAACACATACACATTCATTCTATTAATTCGAACACATACACATGCATGTAGATTGTAGGTGGGAACACATTCACATTCACAAACACATTCACATTAATTCTATTCATTCAAACACATACACATGCATCTAGGTGGGAGCACATTCACAACACACATGTGGAAAGATCAGAATGGAGAATATCACATCAGTAATGATTTGAGTAGCAGCTAGTACATGTTTGTAAGAAATATGAAAATCACAAAGGCTCAAATCACAGATGCTCAAAAAGGTGGATGAATGTGGATAGCTGTTGGTGTCAGAATGTAAGTGCCAGAGTGGCACTTGGCAGTAAATGGTAGTCATAGCACACAATAATTGTAACCAGGATAATACATTAACTAATAAAATCCTTATATACAGGAATAAAAAATATAAGGATAGCTTAAATCCTCCTCCAATATATTATAGAATGGTTATCCTTTCCACCCAAGGATGCGCTCAGGCTAATATCATGTATCATATTTTATACAATAATAAGTACAATACCAGAAAAGGTAGTGGTGCTGTTTTTTTGCTTCATAGACACTATTCAGCTGCCAGAGTGTTTCAAAAATAAACAGTCAACTCATCATATTAATTTATTGACCAAGACACACTTCATATTGATACTTCTTCAGTTTGTCATTACAAATAGGACATACAAAACAATAGATGATTGACACTGCAAACATACATTCAAAGTTTATTCACATTACATGATATTGTTTCACCTATTAGTCTCCTAAGAGGTGAAGCAATCACATGTTAGACATCTAATTTAAGTATTGAGAAAGAAAAAATAATTTCAGATAGTTATTCTTCCAGTCTTCGGATTCATAAATTCTGACTTCAAGTACTGCAGTACTTGTAAGTACAAGTAGTTTCAAGCGCAATTCTTGTTTTCTCGTCTATATTATCTTTTATACTCCTTGCACCTTCCCAACCGGGTATAGTTTGACATTCATGACTATGTTTCACTATTGTTTTGGGTTTCTGATATTGCCAATATTTCCTGTGCTCCATTAGCCTTGTGTTCAAACTTCTTCTGACTTCCAGTTTCACCATATGGCTTTGTATATCTCTTGCATGGTATCTTGTAGACAAGCCTATGAAGCTTTCTTTTATAATTTATCCTGTTCTTCCCAGTCTTACTTGTTACCTACTATCACATCAACATTAACATGTTTCAGAAAATGTGCAATCGTATCAACATGTCTGGATTGCGGAACAACTGGAAAGCTAAGCAGCAATACGAAACACGTCTTGGTTAATACATTATTATGAGGAGTTGACTGTGTATATATGTCCATATGAATAATTTCAAGAAGTTAGCATGAATTAATTCAAGCGGCGCAACCTCGTTCCCACAAAGACGCTCCCGAGCGAATGGCAAAACGCAGGTAAACAACGCAGTTTAACAAATGTCTCTCCAGCGCCAGAAATGTCTCATAATATTACTGCCATATCTAATTACTGGTAAATACAGGTAACAGGTAGGTCGGAGGCTTGATTCAAACCTCCGACCTACCTGTTAGTTATAGTTATCTTGGTGTATACAATCGTCCAGCGAAGCTGACGGGTTAGCACTAGTGAGAACTATGCAATATATCCACCAAGTAGCAACACTACATAGATCAAATAATTTTACTTATTCCATGAGCTTATTTCCTTTTAATTATATCAGTCCGATTATATTGATTATCTCTGGTCAGTAACTTGTCTTCTTTGTACGTCAATAGTGTGTCACGAATGATGTTTTGTGTGAGAATACTATTGCAGACCCCGATAGCTCGATTTTTGTGTTTGTCATCTTTAGCTATTAACATGATGTTGCGAACAAGTGTATCCGTGTTCAAATGATTGTTGGTTTGGATTCGGTCATGTCCAGTCTCTTTGTAATCAATGCAAAGTGTAATTCTATTGGCGAAATTATGTATCAGAATTAAGATATTCTGCTATTTAGGATGAATGAAGCAGGCTGTTTTGATAAATTTAGTCTGAATCTTTTGAATTGATGGATTTCCGAGATCAGGTCCCGCGCTGAGCAGAACATGTCGCGCAAGCACTGACCCCACCATCCGATCGCGCAATTCCTGGTAATCAGCATAATTTAGAAACGGAAGTTTTACGTGTCCAAACATACCTTGTCACGGTTCGCCCCGCCCTCTGACGTCACCTGACCTTGAATGCGACCGCTGCCACCGGCCGCATGCCATCATAGTCAGAGGAAAATAGCGAGCGCCGAATCGACTTGAACTCGGCCTGCTACACAGGGTGAGATCTGGAACCCAGCGCTCTCCCGACGGAGCTACAAGGGCGGGCTGTTGGCAAAATCAACGGAAGTTGAACATTGGCAATGTCGTTTTCATTCTATAGAATGTCATCTGGCAGTTCGTTCCTCGACTCTTTGTAGATCCTGCATATTTACCATCCAACTTTCTACGGGCGCGAAATCGATAGTCACGGAACTAGTCAGCTGTTGGTGCCGCTGTCGTCTGTCAGCTGACTCCGCTCAGGAGCGAGATTCTCTTCCAGGTCAGCAGCGCTGGCCGTTAAACTAATGGCCGCTCTCAAGTGAAACTGGAACTGTCGGTGATATAATCTGCTCTCAAGTGAAACTGGAACTGTCGGTGATATAATCTGCTCAAGTGAAGCTGGAACTGTCGGTGATATAATCTGCTTTCAAGTGAAACTGGAACTGTCGGTGATATAACCTGCTCAAGTGAAACTGGAACTGTCGGTAATATAATCTGCTCAAGTGAAACTGGAACTGTCTGTGATATAATCTGCTCTCTAGTGAAACTGGAACTGTCGGTGATATAATCTGCTCAAGTGAAACTGGAACTGTCGGTGATATAATCTGCTCTCAAGTGAAACTGGAACTGTCGGTAATATAATCTGCTCAAGTGAAACTGGAACTGTCGGTAATATAATCTGCTCAAGTGAAACTGGCACTGTCGGTGATATAATCTGCTCAAGTGAAACTGGAACTGTCGGTGATATAATCTGCTCAAGTGAAACTGGAACTGTCGGTGATATAATCTGCTCTCAAGTGAGACTGGAACTGTCGGTAATATAATCTGCTCAAATCCGTTTCCATTAAGTTTTCCCCTGAGATCATTATTTTCACGCTCAGTGCAGGGAACGCGCGGGGGTTGGGGGGGGGGGGCATACTAGTATCGAATGCCCGTCTCAGATTCCTGTGGAGGGGTGGGGGGCATTTGCCCCTGATGCCTCCCTGGATCCACCAGTGCCAGCAATTACCGCCAAGGAGAGCCTCTGCCAGACACTTACCTAATGGAATTCATTTTCCCATGTACCAAATTTGTATAAACAATTGCGAAAGTTGTGTCATGCCGCGAAGCGGCGCGAAATTTTCCGTGTTTTACTATGGATAGCTGGATTTTTACTGCCGCAAAGACAATTTTTACGATTTTACGATAAATAGGGAACGCGCAGGGGGGGGGGGGGGGAGGCATACTTGTATTGAATGCCGCCTAGATTCCTGCTGGGGGGGGGGGGGGGGGGGGGGGCATTTGCCCCTGATGACCCCCCCCCCCCACACTCTGGATCCGCCGGTGTAAGTTGGGCACCGCTGGAGCAGCTTTTAGATGCCGATGTCCGCATCTTTGCGGTCGCATCGCCTTTTTAGGAACTCGGCAGACTAGCTAAACATGTAGAATGCTTGAAAGTTAACATTTTATTAAGGGAGTGGGCCCTGGGGCCAGCAATTAGGTACCGACTACCGACAACGAGAGCCTCTGCCAAACATGTAATGGAATTCATTTTCCTATTTTCCAAATGTGTATAAGCAATGGCGAAACTTGTGTCATGCCGAGAAGCTGCGCGAAATTTTCCAGTTTTTGTATTGTGGATAGCTGGATTATGACTGGTGCAAAAGCAATTTTTACAATTATGATTCATCGAGCAAAGGGAGGGGGGGGGGGGCAAAAGATACGCTGCCCCTCCCCACCTTTGATTGCCAAAGGGGTGGGGGGCGTGCCCCCCCCCCTCTTTTTTTACACGGATTTTAGTGTTCGATGCCCTAAGGAGGTGTTGCAAAACAACCCTCTGGGGCGGACATTTTGATGGTGTGCCAATCCACGTACGGGTGTCATTTTTTAAAGTGTATAGTCTGCTCTCAAGTGAAGATGGAACTGTCGGTGATATAATCTGCTCTCAAGTGAAACTGGAACTGTCGGTGATATAATCTGCTCTCAAGTGAAACTGGAACTGTCGGTGATATAATCTGCTCTCAAGTGAAACTGGAACTGTCGGTAATATAATCTGCTCAAGTGAAACTGGCACTGTCGGTGATATAATCTGCTCTCAAGTGAAACTGGAACTGTCGGTGATATAATCTGCTCTCAAGTGAAACTGGAACTGTCGGTAATATAATCTGCTCAAGTGAAACTGGCACTGTCGGTGATATAATCTGCTCTCAAGTGAAACTGGAACTGTCGGTAATATAATCTGCTCAAGTGAAACTGGAACTGTCGGTAATATAATCTGCTCTCAAGTGAAACTGGCACTGTCGGTGATATAATCTGCTCAAGTGAAACTGGAACTGTCTGTGATATAATCTGCTCTCAAGTGAGACTGGAACTGTCGGTGATATAATCTGTACAAGTGGAACTGGAACTGTCGGTGATATGATCTGCTCAAGTGAAACTGAAACTGTCGGTGATATAGTCTGCTCAAGTGAAACTGGAACTGTCTGTGATATAACCTGCTCAAGTGAAACTGTAACTGTCGGTGATATAATCTGCTCAAGTGAAACTGGAACTGTCGGTGATATCATCTGCTGTCAAGTGAGACTGGAACTGTCGGTAATATAGTCTGCTCAAGTGAAACTGGAACTGTCTGTGATATAATCTGCTCTCAAGTGAAGCTGGAACTGTCGGTGATATAATCTGCTCTCAAGTGAAACTGGAACTGTCGGTGATATCATCTGCTCAAGTGAAACTGGCACTGTCGGTGATATCATCTGCTCAAGTGAAACTGGCACTGTCGGTGATATATCTGCTCAAGTGAAACTGGAACTGTCGGTGATATCATCTGCTCAAGTGAAACTGGAACTGTCGGTGATATAATCTGCTCAAGTGAAACTGGAACTGTCGGTGATATAGTCTGCTCAAGTGAAACTGGAACTGTCGGTGATATAGTCTGCTCTCAAGTGAAACTGGAACTGTCGGTGATATAACCTGCTCAAGTGAAACTGTAACTGTCGGTAATATAATATACTTTCAAGTGAAACTGGAACTGTCGGTGATATAATCTGCTTAAGTGAAACTGGAACTGTCGGTGATATAATCTGCTCTCAAGTGAAACTGGAACTGTCGGTGATATCATCTGCTCAAGTGAAACTGGCACTGTCGGTGATATCATCTGCTCAAGTGAAACTGGCGCTGTCGGTGATATCATCTGCTCAAGTGAAACTGGCACTGTTGGTGATATCATCTGCTCAAGTGAAACTGGAACTGTCGGTGATATAATCTGCTCAAGTGAAACTGGAACTGTCGGTGATCTAACCTGCTCAAGTGAAACTGGAACTGTCTGTGATATAATCTGCTCTCTAGTGAAACTGGAACTGTCGGTGATATAACCTGCTCAAGTGAAACTGTAACTGTCGGTAATATAATCTACTTTCAAGTGAAACTGGAACTGTCGGTGATATAATCTGCTCAAGTGAAACTGGAACTGTCGGAGATATAATCTGTTCAAGTGAAACTGGAACTGTCGGTGATATAATCTGCTCTCAAGTGAGACTGGAACTGTCGGTAATATAATCTGCTCAAGTGAAACTGGAACTATCGGTAATATAATCTGCTCTCAAGTGAAACTGGAACTGTCGGTGATATCATCTGCTCAAGTGAAACTGGCACTGTCGGTGATATAATCTGCTCAAGTGAAACTGGAACTGTCGGTGATATAACCTGCTCAAGTGAAACTGTAACTGTCCGTAATATAATCTACTTTCAAGTGAAACTGGAACTGTCGGTGATATAATCTGCTCAAGTGAAACTGGAGCTGTCGGTGATATAATCTGCTCTCATGTGAGACTGGAACTGTCGGTAATATAATCTGCTCAAGTGAAACTGGAACTATCGGTAATATAATCTGCTCTCAAGTGAAACTGGAACTGTTGGTGATATCATCTGCTCAAGTGAAACTGGCACTGTCGGTGATATAATCTGCTCAAGTGAAACTGGAACTGTCGGTGATATAACCTGCTCAAGTGAAACTGGAACTGTCTGTGATATAATCTGCTCTCTAGTGAAACTGGAACTGTCGGTGATATAACCTGCTCAAGTAAAACTGTAACTGTCGGTAATATAATCTACTTTCAAGTGAAACTGGAACTGTCGGTGATATAATCTGCTCAAGTGAAACTGGAACTGTCGGTGATATAATCTGATATTAAGTGAAACTGGAACTGTCGGTGATATGATCTGCTCAAGTGAAACTGAAACTGTCGGTGATATAGTCTGCTCAAGTGAAACTGGAACTGTCGGTGATATAGTCTGCTCTCAAGTGAAACTGGAACTGTCGGTGATATAATCTGCTCCAGTGAAACTGGAACTGTCGGTGATATAATCTGCTCAAGTGAAACTGGAACTGTCTGTGATATAATCTGCTCTCAAGTGAGACTGGAACTGTCGGTAATATAATCTGCTCAAGTGAAACTGGAACTGTCGGTGATATAATCTGCTCTTAAGTGAGACTGGAACTGTCGGTAATATAATCTGCTCAAGTGAAACTGGAACTATCGGTAATATAATCTGCTCTCAAGTGAAACTGGAACTGTCTGTGATATCATCTGCTCAAGTGAAACTGGCACTGTCGGTGATATCATCTGCTCAAGTGAAACTGGAACTGTCGGTGATATCATCTGCTCAAGTGAAACTGGAACTGTCGGTGATATAATCTGCTCAAGTGAAACTGGAACTGTCGGTGATATAACCTGCTCAAGTGAAACTGGAACTGTCTGTGATATAATCTGCTCTCTAGTGAAACTGGAACTGTCGGTGATATAACCTGCTCAAGTGAAACTGTAACTGTCGGTAATATAATCTACTTTCAAGTGAAACTGGAACTGTCGGTGATATAATCTGCTCAAGTGAAACTGGAACTGTCGGTGATATAATCTGATATTAAGTGAAACTGGAACTGTCGGTGATATGATCTGCTCAAGTGAAACTGAAACTGTCGGTGATATAGTCTGCTCAAGTGAAACTGGAACTGTCGGTCATATAGTCTGCTCTCAAGTGAAACTGGAACTGTCGGTGATATAATCTGCTCAAGTGAAACTGGAACTGTCGGTGATATAATCTGCTCTCAAGTGAGACTGGAACTGTCGGTAATATAATCTGCTCAAGTGAAACTGGAACTATCGGTAATATGATCTGCTCTCAAGTGAAACTGGAACTGTCTGTGATATCATCTGCTCAAGTGAAACTGGCACTGTCGGTGATATCATCTGCTCAAGTGAAACTGGAACTGTCGGTGATATCATCTGCTCAAGTGAAACTGGAACTGTCGGTGATATAATCTGCTCAAGTGAAACTGGAACTGTCGGTGATATAACCTGCTCAAGTGAAACTGGAACTGTCTGTGATATAATCTGCTCTCTAGTGAAACTGGAACTGTCGGTGATATAACCTGTTCAAGTGAAACTGTAACTGTCGGTAATATAATCTACTTTCAAGTGAAACTGGAACTGTCGGTGATATAATCTGCTCAAGTGAAACTGGAACTGTCGGTGATATAATCTGATATTAAGTGAAACTGGAACTGTCGGTGATATGATCTGCTCAAGTGAAACTGAAACTGTCGGTGATATAGTCTGCTCAAGTGAAACTGGAACTGTCGGTCATATAGTCTGCTCTCAAGTGAAACTGGAACTGTCGGTGATATAATCTGCTCAAGTGAAACTGGAACTGTCGGTGATATAATCTGCTCAAGTGAAACTGGCACTGTCGGTGATATAGTCTGCTCTCAAGTAAAACTGGAACTGTCGGTGATATAATCTGCTCAAGTGAAACTGGCACTGTCGGTGATATAGTCTGCTCAAGTGAAACTGGCACTGTCGGTGATATAATCTGTTCTCAAGTGAAACTGGAACTGTCGGTGATATAAACTGATACTAAGTGAGACTGGCACTGTCGGTGATATAATCTGTTCTCAAGTGAAACTGGAACTGTCGGTGATATAACCTGCTCAAGTGAAACTGTAACTGTCGGTAATATAATCTACTTTCAAGTGAAACTGGAACTGTCGGTGATATAATCCGCTCAAGTGAAACTGGAACTGTCGGAGATATAATCTGTTCAAGTGAAACTGGAACTGTCGGTGATATAATCTGTACAAGTGGAACTGGAACTGTCGGTGATATAATCTGCTCTCAAGTGAAACTGGAACTGTCGGTGATATACGCAATATCAAGTATGCACAAGTAGAATGCTCGTGATATATACTCATGGATGTCTTCATATTTCCCACATGGGTCAATGTTTTTGTGCCATCTATTTGCGATCAGGTCATTGGTCATTGGTAATCAGGTCATTGGTCATTGTGCGACTGTCAGCTTCAGGGACCTTAGGTGACGGCAATCCCATGTGGGAAATACTAATAGGAAATAGGCAAACGACGTACAATCGGTTGGAAATGTTTGAAGCATTACATAATTTCCTTTAATAAATTTTCCTGACAAATTGTGACACTCCTCCTAATCATATTGCTAAGGTCATGTACCCTTAAATGTGGCAGCAGGTTTTCTCATTTACGAAATTCAGCCAGCTTTGTCCCAGGATATTAATCAACCCTATTAGCCAATAAGGCGCCGTAGTTGGCGATGAACCAACGAGCGCGAACGAAATGTATGGTGAATTTCAACTCGATCAGGCAAGTAGTTTCTGAGAAACAAAAAGGTAAACGTGCGCACGTGCAGAGGTACCCACCCCTCACTTGTGGGAAAGTGGCGGCTGAGAGGTCCCTAACCACACGCCAAATTTGAACACAATCGGCTCAGCCGTTCCTGAGATATATAATAGGGGTTTGCACGTGCGCACGTGCAGACTCACCCCACCCCTGACTTGTGGGAACGTGGCGGCTGAGGGATCCCTAACCACACACCAAATTTTCATATAATCTGCCCAGCCGTTGCGGAGTTTTTGCAAGAAAACACGTTTCAACATTCCTCACACGGCACGCGCTACGCGCAGTGGTAGTCACCCACATGACTCAGCACTGGTCTCAAATAGGGTAGGTTGGATGGGGCTGCTCAGCAAAAAAGCCCGCTTGTCAATCGGATGAGCGGTTGCAGAGATATGAGCTTCTCAAAAGCGTCGCCACGGGCCGGGTTGGGCCGGTTGGGCCGCTCATATTCAAATTTTTCCCATACACCACGGAAGGACGAGCGCTCGCTCGTAATGACAATTCATCAGCCTTTTTGCACGAACTCGTCTCAACATCTGCTTGTTGGACACGTTTGGCAATATTGGGCCAGCAAAGCCTCGGTTGCCGGGTCGGTCTGTATCGTCTTAGTCAGCTGGTAAACATGTTTGCGCCTAATTGTTCCTTTACTCTTGTTTTTCGACCAGATGATGTCGGCTCAGTCTTTGGAAAACAAATGGCAGCCGTCAGGCATCTAATTGTGCTCCAATTAGTCGTGCACTTCCAGACTGAATTTATGGTCTGCTGGTTAACCCGCGACTTACTGGGGCGGGGGGATATTTTTTGCCCCTCCTCTCGTTATTTTACCATAACTCTTAAACCAACGCTATTATCGTCACCAAACTTGCAATACCTTCTTCCATGTCAATTCTACACATGTTGAGCAAAAGAAAAAGATGAGGCTATGATAGGTCAACCGGGATTGACGTCAGAGTGACGTCATGTTCTTCGGTTTTTGTTGAAAAATAATGGTGTGCGAAAAACGCTGTCAAAGGTACAATGTTCGAGATAAATTAAATTGTCTAGATAAAATTGCTGACAATAGACCGGGCTATCCAACTGCTATCTCGGATTTTTGAGTTTTTGTTTAAGTTCAAAATTTTTGAGAAATCCAAATAATTTTTAACGAAATTTCTACAAATAGATCAGAATTATCCAAAAACCGGAATATATGTGATCGAGACGTGTTTGGTGAATACGCGTACCAAATTTGAAGTCGATATCTTCAAAAATAACTGACTTATGACCTTTAAATGACAACAAATCGACCACCTCTCACAGCATTACTATGCATTGAAAATACATTTCCGTTTTTGCTTTTTCCTTCTATTTATATAGAACAAACAATGTTATAAGGTCATTTTTCGCGTTTTATACGAAAAACAAACCCATATACATGTGTTACAACGCCTAATAACCGTAATCTGCAGTTGACCTCGTGATCTCGGATGACCTTGACCTGACCCAAGGTCATAAACAGTTTATAATGGTACTTAGAAGTGTCAGACACACGAATCATACCGATTTATCGACTGCTTATGCGCTTAATATCGCAATTTTGCGCGACAAGTCCATCCATCGAGACCTTTTGACACGGTCAAACATTTTGTACTTGACCTGACCTGTGACGTCATTGGTGACCCTAAGGTCAACAATATTATGTTTCCCCCCATAAATTTCCCAGGGTTATCGAATGCCGTTTTAAGTTTTACAATCAGTCCAGTAGTTCCGGAGATCCGAAGGGGGGGGGGGGGCGGCACAAAATACCCCTCCCCGCATTAAGTCGCGTTATGGAATATACCCCAGTAACTCGCAGGTTAAGCGGTCGCAAAGAAGACGCTCGCAGCGAACAACTATTACCGGCGTAGGTGCGCCACAATACTCCTTTATGATAATGGAGGCGAAAATCAGCATATCTGGCTGTGGAATTATCCGCCAGATTGCCTGAGCGCCACAGGTGGCGCACCCGACGCGGCGAGGCAAATGGCAGTTAAGAAAACGCCTCGTCGCACATTATGCAAAATGGAGCACGTTCGCGCTTGATTACTTTCTGACGCTTAAAGTACGATTGTTCCGAGGCATGTCAGCCAGTCCGCAGAAATGGATGTGCGTTATATTGCGAAATGAAATGTCGCTTGTGACAAAACGAAACGCGATATGAAATTATTGAAGTTCTCTTGTGGCATGCGGGTTTTCATGTGAAGCACATTAACGATGGTGCAAAATTCTTGGAATCATCCAAAATGTGGTACTGATACCTCAAATTATAAGAAAACAATTATCAATACCAACACAATCCTAAGAAGACCTGTAAGACTCTTCACCTGCTCCTAAGACTAAAAAACAAACAAACACAATGACAAACCTTGCAAAACGGTTAATGATGCAGGGGAAGAGCTAAATGAAGCAAATCAAGATCAGAAGGATTCAATCATTTATTTACTGAGATTGGAGCCAGGCTTAAAGGGAAATAATGAAATTTTCCCACAAAAATGGAGCTATTACTTGAAATCGACTGACAAGACCAAAATTTATTGTAAATTCATCACATTTTTCATAAAAACTTCCCTACCGAAAGATTTATCAAGATAAAGCTGATAAGCGTTCCAAACTTATAACGGTCGGTACTCAGCAAGTATTCGGTAACGAATTCAGTAAATTAGCCTCCCTACGCATGGTTATTTATCATGAAGGTATGCAATATGTTTCCTGCACTCTATCTTTTTCGAATATGTGCCAAAGGTTTAGGAATAATCAACAATAATTTGAAAGAAGTGCATTGAAATCGGCAGTTTAGTTTGGCCCCGGACGGCGACCTATTTAGTGTATGCGATTTGTTGAGATGCTAGGAGGTATTCAACATTGAACAGATTGATACAAAAGCGCCAGATATGTCGTGTTTCGTTAGTGGAGAGAAAACACCGATGATGAACTCCGAAAAAAGTATATGTAATTGCTTTTTAATTTGTCCAAACTTCCAACTTCGAATTAGGGAATAATGTTATTTCATTCTTAAATTTAGATCACATCATTCTTATATCATAACGGTAGCCTAAGAAATTGTTGCTAACAAAATCAAAAGGTCATCATTTCCCTTTGAAAATAAAATAAAAAGAATAATATTGATCCACTTGAATTTGTACATGCTATACCAGCACAAAATATGACATTAGCCGTTTTCACGAAGGATTATTGCGCTGAAAAGATTCTTAAAAGTTCTGCAATGTTTTTTAAAAGTTTTGGTATACAAGTCTTAGTATATTATACATTCCAAGAAATAATTCACTGATTTAGGCGATATTATCACTATTCAATAATTATGGAAACATGTATTGAGCTCATAACCAGTTTATGATACAAAATTGGCCGTTTTTAAAGAAAATATGCGTCTAGAGTCCATTCGTTCAGTTTAGCATACCGTCATACTACTTACTATATCTGGCAGCGTCATGGATCACAGGTCGGTCTGCGCATGCGCAGTGATGTGCCAACATCGATTCGCCGCCGCTTCCGACCCGCATGTCGCACAAGGACAAAACCAACCCGCACCACCCGACCGCCAGATTGGGCTGCGCGGGCGAGTCTATTGCGTCCAATAGCGTCACACGCCACAGAATGTTTCTGAATCATTCTGAATATTTTTCAAGTTTCAGTCGGTGGAGATCACAACTGACCTATCAATACCTATCTTGCTAATTACCACCAAACCGCAATTTTGTCAACATATTATATTCTTACCAACATATTACACAATTATGAGGGGCATTTCTATCCTAAAATCGCATGCAAAAGTTGCGTAGTTAAGGAATCGATCGTCGAAACTTTTAAAAACATTTCAAAAAGTTTGAAAATGTTTCGCAAAATAATCCTTCGTGAAAACGGCTATTATCTCAAATAAATGATAATGATGTTGAACAAATCATACTTCAACTTAAAGATGTGGGTGCTGG
The DNA here is from genome assembly GCA_036785665.1 of Chirona hameri. Taxonomy (NCBI): domain Eukaryota; kingdom Metazoa; phylum Arthropoda; class Thecostraca; order Balanomorpha; family Balanidae; genus Chirona; species Chirona hameri. The sequence continues at coordinate 60,853 of JAXIVJ010003271.1, forward strand.
TGTGGATGAAACCAACTCTAAGATATTTAACAACTCATATAAATCAATTTTGCCCCAACTAACTTACTTCTTTAATTTATGTCTGTCAACAGGCACATTCCAAAATCATTCAAAGTAAAAGCTGTAGTTAAACCAATTTTCAAAATTGGAGATAGTCACTTACTATCCAATTATTGTCCCATTAGCGTTTTATCGTTCCTATAAAACAATATTAGAAAAGATCATATATTATCAACTATTAACATACATTACATATAACCAGTAAGGCGCCATAGTCGGCGATGAACGAGCGAGCGCGAACGAAATGTATGGTGAATTTCAACTCGATGGGGCAAGTAGTTTCTGAGATGAGCAAAGGTGAAAAAAGGTGAGCACATGCGGACGTGCAGAGGCACCCCACCCCTGACTTGTGGGAAAGTGGCGACTAAGAGGTCCCTAACCACACACCAAATTAGAGCACAATCGGCCCAGCCGTTCCTGAGATATAGAATAGGGATGTGCACGTGCGCACGTGCAGAGGCACCCCACCCATGACTTGTGGGAAGGCGGCGGTGGAGGGGTCCCTAACAACACACCAAATTTGAACACAATCGGCTCAGCCGTTACTGAGATATAGAATAGAGGTGTGGACGTGCGCACGTGCAGAGGCACACCACCCCTGACATGTGGGAAAGTGGCGACTGAGAGGTCCCTAACCACATACCAAATTTGAACACAATTGGCCCAGCCGTTGCGCAGTTTTTACGAGAAAACACTTTTCAACACGCGGCACGCGCCACGCGCAGTGATAGTCACCCATATGAGTCGGCACTGGTCTCAAACAGGTTAGGTTGGATGGGGCTACTCAGCAAAGAAACCTGCTTGTCAATCGGACGCGCGGTTGCAGAGATATTACCTTCTCAAAAGCGTCGCAACAGGCCGGGTCCCTGGTCGGGCCGGGTCGGGCCGGGTCGGGCCGCTCATATTAAGATTTTTCCCATATACCACGGAAGGACGAGCGAGCGCGAAGCGCTCGCTCATAATAACTTCCTCATAGACAGATAGTTTGGTTTTCGAATAAGCTTTCCTTTCCTTTCCTTTCCTTTCATTCTTTCCTTTTCATAGCTGGGAGTGCCGCGGCATTGCATTTGTAGTTTTCTCTTGGTGTTAACGTAAGGTGTTGTGTGTCGCTGGGATCCCGGGATCTCTCCTGGTCACCTGTTCATGAGTGGCGGTGTAGAAAAAAAATACCATACATGTTGCATAAATACAAAAACGACAGGTTGTCTCATGTGCAGCGCACACGATCGTAAATGAACTACAGAAGCACACAATGTGGTACGAATATGAATACAAACATTTCTTCAGAAGCATGCCAAGCGTAACTGATCGATATATGCACATGAACTGTCTATTTTGGCCCGATGAACTGATGTACGCATGGTACACACTATGCGTTTGACTTGTGTTCTGACACTACTCCCGGTCACAGCAGTGTCTGACACTACTCCCGGTCACAGCAGTGTCGTTCAGGACATTGACTTGTGGTCTGACACTACTCCCGGTCACATCAGTGTCGTTCAGGGCATTGACTTGTGGTCTGACACTACTCCCGGTCACATCAGTGTCGTTCAGGGCATTGACTTGTGTTCTGACACTACTCCCGATCACAGCAGTGTCGTTCAGGGCATTTACTTGTGTTCTGACACTACTCCCGGTCACAGCAGTGTCTGACACTACTCCCGATCACAGCAGTGTCGTTCAGGGCATTGACTTGTGTTCTGACACTACTCCCGGTCACAGTAGTGTCGTTCAGGGCATTGACTTGTGTTCTGACACTACTCCCGGTCACAGCAGTGTCTGACACTAATCCCGGTCACAGCAGTGTCGTTCAGGGCATTGACTTGTGTTCTGACACTACTCCCGATCACAGCATTGTTGTTCAGGGCATTGCCTTGTGTTCTGACACTACTCCTGGTCACAGCAGTGTCTGACACTAATCCCGGTCACAGCAGTGTCGTTCAGGGCATTGACTTGTGTTCTGACACTACTCCCAGTCACAGCATTGTTGTTCAGGGCATTGCCTTGTGTTCTGACACTACTCCTGGTCACAGCAGTGTCTGACACTAATCCCGGTCACAGCAGTGTCGTTCAGGGCATTGACTTGTGTTCTGACACTACTCCCGGTCACAGCAGTGTCGTTCAGGGCATTTACTTGTGTTCTGACACTACTCCCGGTCACAGCAGTGTCTGACACTAATCCCGGTCACAGCAGTGTCGTTCAGGGCATTGACTTGTTTTCTGACACTACTCCCGGTCACAGCAGTGTCGTTCAGGGCATTGACTTGTGTTCTGACACTACTCCCGGTCACAGCAGTGTCTGACACTACTCCCGATCACAGCAGTGTCGTTCAGGGCATTGACTTGTGTTCTGACACTACTCCCGGTCACAGCAGTGTCGTTCAGGGCATTGACTTGTGTTCTGACACTACTCCCGGTCACAGCAGTGTCGTTCAGGGCATTGACTTGTGGTCTGACACTACTCCCGGTCACAGCAGTGTCTGACACTACTCCCGATCACAGCAGTGTCGTTCAGGGCATTGACTTGTGTTCTGACACTACTCCCGGTCACAGCAGTGTCGTTCAGGGCATTGACTTGTGGTCTGACACTACTCCCGGCCACAGCAGTGTCTGACACTAATCCCGATCACAGCAGTGTCGTTCAGGGCATTGACTTGTGTTCTGACACTACTCCCGGTCACAGCAGTGTCGTTCAGGGCATTGACTTGTGGTCTGACACTACTCCCGGTCACAGCCGTGTCTGACACTACTCCCGATCACAGCAGTGTCGTTCAGGGCATTGACTTGTGTTCTGACACTACTCCCGGTCACAGCAGTGTCGTTCAGGGCATTGACTTGTGGTCTGACACTACTCCCGGTCACAGCAGTGTCTGACACTACTCCCGGTCACAGCAGTGTCGTTCAGGGCATTGACTTGTGTTCTGACACTACTCCCGGTCACAGCAGTGTCGTTCAGGACATTGACTTGTGGTCTGACACTACTCCCGGTCACAGCAGTGTCGTTCAGGGCATTGACTTGTGGTCTGACACTACTCCCGGTCACAGCAGTGTCTGACACTACTCCCGATCACAGCAGTGTCGTTCAGGGCATTGACTTGTGTTCTGACACTACTCCCGGTCACAGCAGTGTCGTTCAGGGCATTGACTTGTGGTCTGACACTACTCCCGGCCACAGCAGTGTCTGACACTAATCCCGATCACAGCAGTGTCGTTCAGGGCATTGACTTGTGTTCTGACACTACTCCCGGTCACAGCAGTGTCGTTCAGGGCATTGACTTGTGGTCTGACACTACTCCCGGTCACAGCAGTGTCGTTCAGGGCATTGACTTGTGGTCTGACACTACTCCCGGTCACAGCAGTGTCTGACACTACTCCCGATCACAGCAGTGTCGTTCAGGGCATTGACTTGTGTTCTGACACTACTCCCGGTCACAGCAGTGTCGTTCAGGGCATTGACTTGTGTTCTGACACTACTCCCGGTCACAGCAGTGTCGTTCAGGACATTGACTTGTGTTCTGACACTACTCCCGGTCACAGCAGTGTCGTTCAGGGCATTGACTTGTGTTCTGACACTACTCCTGGTCACAGCAGTGTCGTTCAGGGCATTGACTTGTGTTCTGACACTACTCCTGGTCACAGCAGTGTCGTTCAGGGCATTGACTTGTGGTCTGACACTACTCCCGGTCACAGCAGTGTCTGACACTAATCCCGGTCACAGCAGTGTCGTTCAGGGCATTGACTTGTGTTCTGACACTACTCCTGGTCACAGCAGTGTCGTTCAGGGCATTGACTTGTGTTCTGACACTACTCCCGGTCACAGCAGTGTCGTTCAGGGCATTGACTTGTGTTCTGACACTACTCCCGGTCACAGCAGTGTCGTTCAGGGCATTAACTTGTTTTCTGACACTACTCCTGGTCACAGCAGTGTCGTTCAGGGCATTGACTTGTTTTCTGACACTACTCCTGGTCACAGCAGTGTCGTTCAGGGCATTGACTTGTGGTCTGACACTACTCCCGGTCACAGCAGTGTCGTTCAGGGCATTGACTTGTGTTCTGACACTACTCCCGGTCACAGCAGTGTCTGACACTACTCCCGATCACAGCAGTGTCGTTCAGGGCATTGACTTGTGTTCTGACACTACTCCTGGTCACAGCAGTGTCGTTCAGGGCATTGACTTGTGGTCTGACACTACTCCCGGTCACAGCAGTGTCGTTCAGGGCATTGACTTGTGGTCTGACACTACTCCCGGTCACAGCAGTGTCTGACACTACTCCCGATCACAGCAGTGTCGTTCAGGGCATTGACTTGTGTTCTGACACTACTCCCGGTCACAGCAGTGTCGTTCAGGGCATTGACTTGTGTTCTGACACTACTCCCGGTCACAGCAGTGTCGTTCAGGACATTGACTTGTGTTCTGACACTACTCCCGGTCACAGCAGTGTCGTTCAGGGCATTGACTTGTGTTCTGACACTACTCCCGGTCACAGCAGTGTCGTTCAGGGCATTGACTTGTGGTCTGACACTACTCCCGGTCACAGCAGTGTCTGACACTACTCCCGATCACAGCAGTGTCGTTCAGGGCATTGACTTGTGTTCTGACACTACTCCCGGTCACAGCAGTGTCGTTCAGGGCATTGACTTGTGGTCTGACACTACTCCCGGCCACAGCAGTGTCTGACACTAATCCCGGGCACGTTCAGGGCAGTCTGTTGTGAAGTCTTGTCTAGCCGCGGACCGTGCTGCGCGATCAATTCACGGCGTCTGAGGAGGCCTAACCGTGCTGCGCGATCTGTTCACGGCGTCTGAGGAGGCCTAACCGTGCTGCGCGATCAATTCACTGCGTCTGAGGAGGTCTAACCGTGCTGCGCGATCTGTTCACGGCGTCTGAGGAGGCCTAACCGTGCTGCGCGATCAATTCACGGCGTCTGAGGAGGCCTAACCGTGCTGCGCGATCAATTCACGGCGTCTCAGGAGGCCTGCCAGACGGCCGATGGTGCCATACGTCAGTCACCGGCCCAGCTGCCAGCCCCGTCTGATGTGTCGGCTCGGCCACATCCACGACCAGGGGTGGCGTCCCGTAACACCGCCCGATGGCTCTCCAGGGCCAGCTTCTCTAGTCCGGCGCACATACGTTGTACTTGAAACAGATAAATCGCGCGAGATTGTCCCGCTGGGCACCGACTTACCATGAAGTGTTTGGTTCCCTCTCACTCTGTTTCAGTGGAAGACAGTAATGCAGGTCAAGAAGCGGGATATAAGTACGCTTCTGGCACGAGGAGCAAGGGAATATTGTGAGATTAAATAAAGAACAGCCAGACGAATAGAGAACTGAACATTATATGCATAAACAAAATATCCAGTGGCATTGAACTGATAAAACTTCGTTGAGGTTCAGGGGCGGATCCAGCCGCTCAGTTTAGGAGGAGGGGGAGGGGGGGGGGGGGGGGGGGCAAAACATGTTTGGCCTTCAGATACCCAAATTTCGTTACAGAAGCTCATCATTTAAAATAAACATAGTTTGAACAGCATGACGTCGAGAGCTGATGACTGACAAGCACCTGTTTTGGAGGCGGCCGTGTCATAACTGTACAACACAAACGGTAGGATGTAAAAAAAAAACTAAGCATATATAAAATACTTTATCGACCAGAAATATGCTGACACAAGTTCTAAAGATGATATTAAACGGACATCGAAATTAAAGTGTTATTTCTTTACCCAAAGGTAGGAATAGCCTGCTTCAAACGAGGACGTTTGGCGTCGAAGTTAACACGAACTTAACCAAACCAAAACACACGAGTTGAACCTAATCAATAACCACCCTTCCAAACTCATCTATGTCAACCCCTGCAATGTCATTAGGTTTAGGATAGGTTAGGTTAGGTTATTTGTATAGGTACCTTGGGAAGGTACCTTAGGTAAAGATTACCGGCGCAAGTTGTTAGGGTCATGCAAGAAAAACTTGGCAATCTTCTTAAATTCTGGCATTTTCCTGATCGCAATATAGTAGTGTCCCAAATTTTGTATATGGTTGGCAACTGCCTTACACATTCCACTACAAGAAATAACCTTTTGGTATGCATCTCAAACTCAAAGTAATTTGAATGATGCAATCCACAACTGCTCACTGTTGCACCACCATCTCCTAATGTTTTGCAAACCTAGGCATCAGAAGTACAGCCTTGGGCTGTTGGGCATCAGCCATTCTTCAAAACATGGCAGATCTCGATCATGAGATCTCGTTGGGGCAGGCTTATGAAATTGAATCTCGATTGAAGCAAAACAAATAATATGGGGCAGCTTTATTAAATATTTTGACAGAAATTCCTGAAATGGGGCGATTCTGTTACTTTAGGCCCCAAGGTAGCATGACCTGTCTTGGTGTGATTAATATGGTAGGGAATTGTGTCCTCGGGGTAGGTTAGGTTAGCACAAGCTGCCCCAAATGGGTTATCTTCTGCCCCATTTAGGGCCGGATTTAAGCTGCCCCAAACATCTCATTGATGTCCTTGCCATGGTTTGCAGACTGGAGCATCAGAATAAATTAATTATTAATGGCACCAAGATTAGGTAATTGCTTTATTTACACTAAACTAGTAAAATCCCAAAACTTCAAATGACTTCAACTACTTAAAGCCTACTCTATTTTTAAGTTTGGTGATTAAAAAGCTTGGCTAACAAGTAACAACGCTCTTCTCGCTCCTACAACTGTGACTGTTCGTATTTCGCTCACCATTGACATCAAACACCGATAAGGTCACGGCGTCTTCAAAGGCAATGACAGCATGCGTTAGTACAATGCGCCATAATACACGGGCCACGGGGTATATTTCTCCAACGTTAGTACAATGCGCCATAATACACGGGCCACGGGGTATATTTCTCCAGCGTTAGTACAATGCGCCATAATACACGGGCCACGGGGTATATTTCTCCAACGTTAGTACAATGCGCCATAATACACGGGCCACGGGGTATATTTCTCCAGCGTTAGTACAATGCGCCATAATACACGGGCCACGGGGTATATTTCTCCAGCGTTAGTACAATGCGCCATAATACACGGGCCACGGGGTATATTTCTCCAACGCACTTTTTTACTGAAAAATCACCGTTTTTACCACGTGACTCCCTTTTTCGTTATGTTTCCAATTTCTACTAATCGCATCCCAGAAAATACCCAAACAGCACTGTTTGTGCTACAAAACTGGTGCTGCCCGTGGGTATATTGACGGTATTTAACGCCTACAATACTTGTTGGGCTTTGGGAGAGATTCCTGCGGTTCTGGGGCTTTTACAGGGCTTGCTCAATGGGGTCGCCATGTGACATTGATGGCCCCTTAATCTTTGTTGGCCCTCCCCATTTTTTGTTTGTTTCTAGCTAAGACGGTCCTCTACAAGCCAGAACGGGTCCTCTATAGTCCAGAATGGGGCGGCTTCTATAGAAATAATTCGACTATCCATACCAGTTTCTAGTTGTTCCCACTAAAATCACACCTGAATATCTACTGAATTGCCAAGGAAAGTGTCGTGTAGTGCCAGATTTGAAGAAAATAGTGATAAATGAGAATACAAAAGTGATAAAGGAATAGAAAACCGGGAGCCATAAGACATAATAAATGCTACGATGAGAAAAGGAAAGATTCCAGTCAAATAAGTGCAGGTTCAATATAAAACGGGATGTTTCATGAAAAACGGGAGATTTGAGTAAAATTCAGGGAGGTGGTAAATATAGCCATAAACCATAGTAAGCGGCATACTTAGCGCGGATGGCGAGGTTTAATCTGCCGTTGCGTCGGGTCGATTAATCTCTTGTTTATTGCAATTTGCAGCAGTGCATATCATATCGTTATAAATAAATGTTGCTAAAAACAACAAAAATGCATCTTGGAAAGATACAAATGGTAACTTTTACTCCAACTTGGGGGGGGGGGGCAAAAACATGACTTTGCCTACCCCCCCCCCCCCCCCCCTCCGAATTTTTGTTGGGGGGGATTGATCATTTTGCTCCCCCTGGATCAATCTCAATCTCTGTTGAGGTGTAGGTATTGACCAACTAAGGCATCACTGAAATGCATGTTTTAACCGGCTAAAGCATTGCTGAAATGTATATATTAACCGGCTAAAGCATTGCTGAAATGTATGTATTAACAGAATATCTCATCACTGGAGTGTATGGGCATATTCCCCATAGTAGAATTCGCCCACGTATTGCGAAGGCACATGCACTGATTACGGAATAGCGAATTGCGTAATCTTGTCTGTTTTATCCAAGGCATTGAAGCGGCACGTCACAAAGTTGGTCAGTTCAAATCCGGATGAAAATTTTACAGGTCTGATTACAGAGCCTGTGTTGGATCTCCAGTAACTGCATTCCGCAGAATTTAGTTATTAACCTGCAGCCGGTAACACAGTGGAGCCCTTTTTGGGGAAATAATTGGCATACATTCCGTTCAATTTTATCGTATTGTACCCAATCTATTCCACCCTGTGTTGGATCTCCAGTAACTGCATTCCGCAGAATTTAGTTATTAACCTGCAGCCGGTAACACAGTGGAGCCCTTTTTGGGGAAATAATTGGCATACATTCCGTTCAATTTTATCGTATTGTACCCAATCTATTCCACCCAAAACTTTAGGCAAACGGGTTCCAATTTCCAAACGTTTCAATTTGGCAATTAACTCCTTTTAAGATGTTAATACAGTGTTTTGGCGACAAATTGTCAGACCATGCCCCGTTCCCAGTCCCGCCGCATGATTTGTGTAGAACGCCACCCTCCCTCTATATCCAGGTCCCGAATAAGGCTTCCACTTATGGAGGGCTCAAACATCTAATACCAGATACGTTAAATTAACCTTTTCACGAGCCAGTTATTCACATATGCATGGTCACGCACAAGATGCGGCAATACTTGAGATATTGTATGAGTTTGCAGTGAATATTTATTAGTCTTATCTAAGTCCGCCTGCGGGGTTCCTGGTATCATATTCCTTCTGGCTGTCTAAATTTACCAGGGCTTCCCGGTAAGCAGCAGCAGCTTATGAAAGCTCACGAGAAGTTCAATGGCCCACTACTCGCTGTAACAAATGGTGCCTGACAGATGGGGGAGTTTAAGTGAAATACATTATGAGAGCGGGTGACGCATGGGTCCCTCTCGCATTAGTCAGCGCCCCGCACAAACCCACTCTGCAGCGCCGAGCCGAGCCGAGAGAGAACCGGAACTCTATGACGTCATTAGACTAACAGCATACTCGGCCGCAACTCGACACAAAAACTCAGACTTCAGAAACTAGCGAAGGCGCCTGCGATTTGTCCCTTTTGTGGGCTTGTAATTCTGTGGCAGTGGCAACTCTTTGTGTTACATCTTGGTCAGACAGATTTCTTGTCTTGGTATTGGAAAGTATTCCATGTGTCAAGGTTTAATCAAATTATTAATGGCGACTTGTCGGTGGTCATCGTGCTCTTTGAACAGTGGCGTCGCCACTGTTTCAAAACTTGTACGGAAACACCATATCGAACCTTTCGAGCGAAGGGGGGGGGGGGGGGGGGGGGGGTAGGGTAGGACGTGATATTTTGCAGGAGTGTCCATAGCCGTTTTCACGCAGGATTTTATTCGCCGGGCGATTGGGGCGTTTGGGGCGTTTGGGGCGATTGGGGCGATTGGGGCGATTGGGGCGATTGGGGCGATTGGGGTGTTTGGGGTTAATGGGTCTATAGCTCGTAAGAACACGTTTTTTCCGGTGATTTTGGGTATCAATTGAAACTTTATTAGTTATGCACTTTTCTGGATATTCCATTTTAATGATAACACCATAGTTTACTTAAAGGGACACTCCCACCTTCCCAAAAGTTGTCAAATGTACGCGTACGCAGCTTGTGGAAGTCGCACGGGGTCAGACACAGCGGCAGGTCACACTGGGTCGGACACAGCAGCAGGTCACACAGGGTCAGACACAGCAGCAGGTCACACAGGAGCAGACACAGCGGCAGGTCACACGGGGTCAGACGCAGCAGCAGGTCACACGGGGGTCAGACACAACATATTATACATCCAAGATCCATGACATATTTTTGCAATGGCCAATGATACATCTTGTTGAAGCTGCTTATTCTGAACACACTTTCTGTCAGTGCACCATGTAATGCACAGTATGGCAGCACAGTATGACGTCACATCATATGGTATCATATGGTAACATCAGAAAAACATAGGCATTGTGCACCACGGCAGCATTTCCATATTTCCTCTGACGAAGCCGTTATTATTATACATAGGTTAGGTTAGGTTAGGTTGCGGAATACATCAGACAACTTATTTACGCTGTAGGGTTAGGTTTTGTCTACAAGATGGTCTGGGGGGTCTAGGGGGCAACAGCCCCCCCCCCTAGGGCTGCAGCGCAGTGAGCGGAGTGTTCTAAACGTTGGCCCCTGCAACCGTAATTGCTGTATAGGTTAGGGGTCAGGTTTGCCGTTTGACTATGTTATTACAATTGTTTCCTGCCACACCCTGGTTAGGTTTAACGGCTTCGTCGGAAGAAATATGGAAATTTTGCTGTAGTGCACAATGCAGCTGCTTTTCTGATGATACCATATGCTGCCATACTGTGCATGACACGGCGCATCGACAGGTACCTACCTTAGTCGAAGATTATCTGTATCATTTTTGGTCAAAGAATCTTATATTTCAAGAAGAATTGCTAACCTAACTCTCATAATGCCAAAAAGATGATTAAGTAAATAAAACACAAGATATGAAGCTTTCAGCTTGCGCCTTCATCAGCCATTATTTGTATTGTACAAATAATGGCTGATGAAGGCGCAAGCCGAAAGCTTCCTATCTTGTTTTATTTACTGAATCATCTTGTTTGGCATTATGAGAGTTAGGTTAGTAATTCTTCTTATCATGTCTCACAAAACAGTGTTGACAAATATGATAAATCTTATATTTCCATAATTTATCATTTTGCTCACTGAACATCATCACTAGCGAACATATTGATAGAACACCACTGGCGGATACAGTGAAAGACCACAGTGGCCAAATTGGGCCCCTGCCAAATGGGAAAAAAATTGTAGACAATGGGCATGTTTCAGCATTTTATATAAAATATAAGCAACTTTTATTTGGGGAAATGTGTTTTGCAATCCTCCTCAGGGCAAAAGGAAAGCACAATTTCCTCCTTTCAATTTGGTAAATGTCAAAACTTTTTTCAATATTAAAATAATGGCATATGGCACATTTTCCCACTCAATATTTTGCAAATGTATCCGACATAGGCGTCTCATTACCCAAATAATTTATCTTAATGGCAAACAAAATGCCTTTTGTCTGGGTTATGCTCTTGTGATGCTTAAAACGATAATCACAGCATAATTAGTGAATACACGTTGATAGGAAAATATAAACCTGTTGAGTGTTGGCTGTTGATAAATTAAATAGCATGACGCACTCACCTGAACACCAAGTTCCTTTCACTGAGAGCTCCAGATACCACACATCGAATCTTTGGCATCGTTTGAAAATTGCATTATACTTTATATAACTACAGCACACAACCATTACCAATCCACCCAGCGATCTAGAAATGAAAGACGCAAATATCTCCAAGTCTAACCTTAAAACAAGTCGACTATCATCACCATTTGGTAAAGGGAGGTGACGTCATCGGCTTTAGACCCCTATTCAAATACACGTAGGGTTTATTCGTTGCAATTGTCAAGACCAAGGTCGAATTTATTTTTGATTAGGCCTATGTGGTTGTTTTAACTGCTACCCTACTTAATTTCAATGCAAATCCAACAACATGGCTATCTCAACTCAAAACTAATGTTAAGGTGGGAGTGTCCCTTTAAAATAAACAATTGCTTTTTTTCTCTTTTTGGGGGTGGGGGTGGGGAGGGGAGTGGTTCTCGCCTACCCCGTAGTCCAGCCTATAGCTATATGCCGCCGCGGGTGGGGAGGAGATCCACTTCCCTCCGGGGCGGGGAACCGAATGACTTGCGCCAGTAGCCAGACTCGAACCCGGAACCCTTGGATTCCGAGTCAGACGCTCTACCAACTGAGCCACCCGGCCCCCTAAACAATTGCGCGTGCGCGGCTAATTGTAAGGCGGCATCTGGCTCTGCGCTGGCTCTGCGCATGCGCCAGCCGCCCGGTCACCATGGCGATCGGCCGGCCGATCACCTGACGTCACGTTGCGTTCCTTTCATCGACATCGGACCTGGGACGACTACCAGCCAGCCTTCTCCAGCCCTCCGCCGCTTCCGGGTGCGGAACCCTGACCACGTGCGTGTGGCAGGGTTGTAGACCCTTAGATAGGTAGACTTTAGATATTTTTAAGTAGGTAGACTCTTTAGATAATTTTTTTTTATTGGCAATAGGCCTCCTCCACGGTTTAGGTCCCCTCCAGTCTTTGGAGTTAACTTGCAGTTGCCAACACGTTCTGTCGTGTGTGGCAATTAACGTAAATAGTTAGCCCCCATCCTATCTCCTGAGCCACGACGATGGCTACCCCCCGGAACCCCGCCCCCCCCCCCCCGACCCGCCCGACCCCCTCCGGGGTTCTCCGGCGCGCGACCGCGTGCCCCCCTGGACGGTCCCCCTCCCAGCCCCCTTCAGGGGCCCCGCCCGCGTCCCCCCGACCCTCCCGACCCCCCTCAGGGGTCCCCCCCCTCCCAGCCCCCCTCAGGGGCCCCGGCCAGGCCCCCCTCAGGGGCCCCGGCCCGGCGCTCGACTGCCGCCTAGTAGCGATCCCCCCAACGGCCCGGCGTTCCTCTTAATGAAGAGGCTCGACGGAGTTCCGTTTCGATCAACGAACCCCTTCGCCATAAGGCGTGGGATCCGTTCGATCTGTGGTGGGGACGTGGCTATGGCCAAGTCCATCCGCTCTGGCGCTCTGCTTCTGCAGACGCTAACCGGACAGCAGAACGGTCAGCTGCTGGCGCTAAAATCCTTCACTGGTGTAACAGTGAAGGTTGAGGTCTCCCTCTACCTAAACTCGGTGGAGGGCCTCATCTGGTGCCCTGAGGTGGCAAACCTCTCAGAGGAGGAGATCCTCTGGGAGCTGGAAACCCAGGGGGTAGTGGAGGTGGTGCGGCTCAAGTCCCAGAGACCAGAGCAGCCCAACCCCCTGCTAAAACTGCGGTTCCACGGCCTAGAGCTGCCGTGCCGCGTCTACTGCGGCTACCTGAAAGTAGCAGTGACTAGGTGGATCCGGCCTCCCCGGCAGTCCCGCAAGTGCTGGCAGTTCGGTCACTCGACGGCCAGCTGCCATGCGTACTTCGACATCTGCGGCCAGTGCGCGATGCAGCATAATACCGACGACTGCACCGCCGCAGCTAAGTGCTGCGCCGGCTGCGGCGACGCCCACCCAGCCTGGTACCGCAAGTGTCCGGTCCAGGTGATGTACGTCGAAGCGGAGCGGGTCCACAACGGAGCCGGTACCGCCCCATACATGTCCCCAGCCATGAACCCCGCCGACTGGCCGCCGCTGCCCACCGCAGCCCCAGCCAGCCAGACCCCCGGTGCTCCCCTTCTGCTCCCACTGCAGAAGGAGTCGCAGTACCAACAGCCCCGGTCCCCGCGGCCGGGCTACCCGCCCATGAACGTGCTGCCCAGCCCAACCCCAGCCGAGCCCACCCCGGCTCCCTCTCCCTCCTTCGGGTCACCCTCCCTCCGCAGGGAGTCCCGTTCCACGGAGGAACCCTCCCCACCCTCCTCGCCTGACGACGAGACACTAATGCGGACCGCCTCCCTGAAGGCCGCCCGCCCCCAGCGCTACCGCTCCAACTCCCCGCCCTCCCGCTCCAACTCCCCGCCCTCCCGCCCCTCCTCCCAACCCCGGGCCACTGAGGAGAGCCCGACCCCCTCCCCGCCACCCCGGTCACGGTCGCAGCGCCCCCGCTCCCGTATACCCAGGCACACCCGAGCGACCGCAGGGCGCGGTCCGGACAGCAGTGAATAATAATGAACCAGTCAGAATTCGTCCTCCAATGGAATGTTAGATCTTTAATATCCCATTGGGGGCAATTCAAACATTACGTCTTAAATAATAATCCGTTAGTAGCCGCTGTTCAGGAAACCCATTTTATTGACGCCGACTTTAACAATTACACTCTTAAAATCCACGGTTATAGCCTTTATACAAATAACGTAAATGCATCACCGCGCCGAGGCTTTGCTTATTTCAAACCAACTTTTGCATCATCAAATCGACCTTCAAACAACCTTAGACGCAGTCGGCGTTAATATTAAAATCGCTCAGCTAGAACTAACTCTTATCTCAATTTATTTCCGTCCTACTGAGGACATAGATATTGATTCTTTTTCCCAGCTTATTACAAATATTAACACCCCATGTCTGATTATGGGCGACTTCAACGCGCATAGTCGGGCGTGGGGCTGCCTTCGGAACTCTCGCCGCGGCCAAATTATGCTGGACCTTCTGGACCGGCATAATTTGGTCTTCCTTAACGACCAATCACCCACACACGTACACCACTCAGGAGGTGAGGTGACTTACAGCGCCATTGATCTCGCCTTCGCCACACCACGCATCGCGACTCTTTTTACATTTAATGCACAATCTGACCCTCTTTTTAGCGATCATTATCCAATTCATTTAGAACTTCAAGTCCCTTCAAGACAGACAAATTTTTACTCTCTCCCTAGATGGAACCTTCGCAAAGCCGATTGGTCCTCCTTCCAAAAACACATTGACACTAGTCACCCCGCAGACTCCCAGACCGACATTAACACATTTTTAAACACTATTCTTGCATCAGCACATCAGCACATCCCACACACACGTACACACACACAACACCACCCGAGGCAGCGTACTGCCCCGTGGTGGAACACAGAATGTCAAAGAGCTGTTGCCCTCCGGAAAAGAGCATTTCGAAAATTTCAAGCTTGTATAACTGCAGAAAACGAACACGAAGTACGGAAAACCCGCTCTTTGGCTAAAACAATCATTGACAAAGCAAAAAAAGAATCTTGGCAGGAATTCTCATCTACCTTTAATCGATTTACCTCCCTCTCAAAAATTTGGACATTAATTAAATCGTTTTCAAATAAAAGACCACCGGCATACAAAATCCCACACTTACAAATACACAACACATCTTACACGCTTCCCCTAGAGGTGGCAACACAATTTGCACAACACTACGCTAACATATCATCAACACAACAATGTACACCAACTTTTAATAACCAACTTAACGATCAATTTCAATCTATTAGCTTTGACTCTAATAACGTAGAAATATACAACTCTCTTTTTACCAACTCAGAGTTAACGTACGCTATAGGTAAATGTGGTAAAACTTCTGTAGGACCAGATCAAATTGACTACTCCTTCTTTAAAAACTTGACAGAGACTGGTCTCACCAACTTACTAACAGCCTTCAATACCATGTGGTTTGATGGCACTTTCCCTGAATCTTGGCATAATAGTACGCTAATTCCTATACTTAAACCTCGCAAACCCAAATCTTCTCCCGCTAGCTATCGCCCTATTTCTCTAACTAGTTGTGCATGTAAACTATTCGAACGCATGGTTAACGGACGCATCAGGACATATATTGAATCAAATAACTTACTTACCCCACACCAAAGTGGTTTTCGACCTGGTCGCTCCACTGCGGACAATTTAGTTGGTCTTATCGACTCTGTCCAGCGCGGCTTTCGAGGGAGAGAGGTCACAGTTGCCCTCTTTCTTGATTTGAGAGCTGCGTTTGACAGAGTCAACAAAACCGCACTTCTAGTAAAGGTCCATAAGGCCGGAATTCGAGGTCGACTCGCCAAATTTATCCAAAACTTTTGAGAAAATAGAACTTTTAATGTAAGGTGTGGTAACACATATTCTCCAAATCAAAATCAGGACTACGGTGTCCCACAGGGATCAGTCCTCTCCCAGACCCTATTTTTAATTATGATTAACGACATTTTCAGTAATATTAATAAGATCGACAAAGGTCTCAAATTTTCAATGTACGCTGATTACCTGGCGGTGTGGTTCTCGCACCCGAGTGTCGATCAAGCCAGCAAAATGTTACAACTAGTACTCATTGATATAAAGGTATGGTGCGACCAATGGGGTCTGGAAATTTCTCCAAGTAAATCTACATCTCTAATTTTTTCAAAGAAACCTGCATATGTGGAACCCTACATTCCATTAAAATATAACAATCAAATTATCCCTTTCGTCAAATCATTCAAGTATCTGGGAATAACGCTAGACACACGTCTCTCGTTCATCCCACACATCAATGATTTAGTGCAGAGATGTACGCGACGAATTAATATTATGAGGTCATTGGCTGGTCGAGAGTGGGGCGCGGATCGTGCCACTCTCCTCCAACTATATACTTCCCTGATACGTCCAGTACTGGATTATAACGCATTCTTATTTGATGACATATGTTCCAAACAAATTAAAAAATTGCAAACTGTCCAAAACACTGCCTTGCGCATCGTGACTGGAGCCTGTCGCACCACCAACACCACAAACTTACACATCGACACAAACATTCCCACACTCTGCCGCCGACGCAAATACACATTACTTAGATTCTACGCCAGAGCAAGTTCACACCCCACACGACCAACATTCCACATCTTAAATCACCCAGCACCCACTAGACGACAAACACTGCTACAAAAACGACACCCGCTTATCAGTCACAGAATCAGACAAACACTCACACTATTCAACATCGCTCACATCACCACAATGCCAACGCCACCACTCACATCTCACTGGCTCGACACAACACCAGACACACACCGCCTCTTAACACACAACACAAACACAGTCACCGCGTCAGAGACACTCACACTCTTCCACGAACACAAAGCACAACACAACACATACACATACATATACACAGACGGTTCACGGCGCGAAGGCCGAACCGGTGGTGCATTCTACACAAACACAGTTAGCAATAACTTTAGACTTCCCGACATAAATAGCGTATACACAGCGGAATTGTCATCCATTTTATTAGCATTAATATATGTCAGAAAAGAAAAACTTAAGGAAGTAGTCATTTGCACAGACTCGTCCGCCTCGCTCACGGCCATTTCCTCAATTAGTGACTGTAGAAACCCGATAGTATTTAAAATCAGACAGCTAATCAAGTGTTTAAACAGTAAAAACAATAGTATTAAATTCCTCTGGATCCCAGGACATGCAGATATCCCGGGAAACGAGGAAGCTGACAGACTTGCGAAATTGAGCCTAGAATTACCTTCAGTAAACCAACTTCCAAGCCCAGTATCAGACGTCTTAAATTATATCAATTCTCAACTTAGCATACTGCGCCAAAGCGAGTGGGATGCCGCTCCGCATTTTCATCTTTATCCAATCAAGCCAAAAGTCCAACATTTTATATCTAGTCAACAGAATTGTAGAGAGAAGGAGGTAATATTGGCACGCCTCCGTCTCGGTCATACAAAAATTACTCATTATTATATTATGGAGAATCTCCCGCCACCAAATTGTCAACATTGCCCAGGTTATCCGCGCTACACAATCAAACACTTACTTATTACTTGCCCAGTACACAACGATAAACGACAGAACATTATTAATTACACACAACAAAACCGCATCACATTAAATCTTCAAACACTGTTAGGTGATAGTTATCCTGAACTGATAGGTCTCCTCTTAGATTATCTCTACCAAACACGTTTAGCTAAACAAATATAACAGGGGTTTTTGACCCTGCGCATTTTTGGCCCACCGCGCAGGTTTTTTCCCCTTTGCTATAGACGCTGGGTTTTTTATTATTCAGGACTTTTCGCCCAGCTAAACACACCCCACAACCAGGTCTCGCCGAGGCGCCGGAGCCAGGGAGACTGGCAACAGTCTCCCGTTGTTGCAATGCCGGCACCCCCACGGCTCCATCAACTCTGACACTGTACAAGTATTATTCCCAGGCCCAGGCAGGTGGTCGACAGGCATCACCTAACACTTGCTATGACACCCCCACACCTTCATTGCTTGGTCCCTGGTCAGTGCAGGGGCCGGTAGTGCGATTAGGCTCTCGCTCACGGCATCGCACTGACCTACAATACGCTATCACACACACACCCGAGTGTGCTCAATACCTGAGATAGAGGCCAGATCCTACAACACGACTCTGCACACGCTTGAGGACCGTGTCGCGGCAGTTGTAGCACACTCGGAGCACCTACACTACCACACTAGATCAGATTTGTCACACCAGATCTGATCTGGAGTGTGCTCCAGGCACCACGACATAACTCGCTGCACACGGTTCCCGAGAGTGTATATTCTTTTAGATAGGCAGAGAATTGCACCCCCGCGGGACCGGCCGCGGCGAGTTATGTTGAGCACACTCCGAGCACCCACACAACCAATGACCAGACCGACCTAGGGCCTGTCACCAGCTCTGGGTGTGTATGTAATAAAAATATGTATGTATGTGTGTCTTGTGTTTTACTTATTTTTGACCTTGAACGAAATACTTAACGTAATGCTAGATATTATATTTGACCTTGAACGAAATACTTAACGTAATGTTAGATATTATATTTACTTTGAACAATAAATTGTCCGGGTACACATAAACCGGTTAACGTATTTAATTAACGTAAAATAGCTACCCTTCTCCCTAGCTTGCCCGGGTGCACATAAACCGGATAACGTAACTCTTTTCCTGGCAAATTGCCAGATGTCACTCCCCCACCCGGAAAATGGCTATAGGCCGGTCGGGGAAAAAAGAGAGAAAAAAGTCACGTTGCGCATGCGCATTCCCCTCCCGCGGCGGCATATAGCTGTAGGCTGGACTACGGGGTGGGCGAGAACCCCTCCCCTCCCTCCCCACCCACCACCAGCCCCCCCCCCCCAAAAAAAAACGCCCGCAGATCAACGAAACGAAATAGCTAATTTTAATTAAGCCTTGCGTTCAAAAGTAGATGTGACTGAAAACATGAACGGACTAATTCATCTAGTTTTCATTGAAATAAGTAATTATTCATGAAAACTATGTCGTTGCAAAATATGACTTATTTACCCAACTCCGCACTTCCGGGTAATTCGAGCAGAATGGAGTCGCACCAAACGGCCAAACCGCCCCAGCCATCTGGCACCAACGGAGATAGTTTAAGATGAAATTGTTAATTTTAAGTAAACTATGGTGTTATCATTAAAATGGAATATCCAGAAAAGCGCGTTAATTCATGAAGTTTCAATTGATACCAAAAATAACCTAGAAAAGCCGTGTGCTTACGAGCTATAGACCTATTTACCCCAAACGCCTCAATCGCCCCAATCGCCCTAAACGCCCCAAACGCCCCAAACGCCCCAAACGCCCCAAACGCCCCAAACGCCCCAAACGCCCCAAACGCCCCAAACGCCATAATCGCCCGATGAATAAAATCCTTCGTAAAAACGGCTAATACGGTGTTGATAGGAAACCAATCACTTTCACTGACGGATCCAGCCTCCCAATATGGGGAGGCTAATTTCACTTGGGGCCTTGCGGGTCTCCAGCCCCAGGGGCCTCCATATGACCTAAAATGTACCCCATGTACTAAAATGTACCCCCACATAAAATGTATCCCCTTTTGCAGACTTGGGTTCAGGGTTGATCACATTGTTTTGGTATTCGAATCCACAGACCATAATAGACCTTTTCAAATAAAAAGAGTAATTCAAATTTATTTGTACTATCGTATGAACACCAAATGACTTCTCCTGGCCATGCTAACTGCTAAGTAACGCTCACTGCACAACCCCTTTCCGCCTTGTGATGCGGAATACATAATATAAGCTCGATTATTTGTACTATCGTACTATCAAATGTGTTTCTAATTTTTCGCTACGCTATTGTTACGTGTAAGGACGTGTCAATTAAGTGCAAAAATAAAATTTATGGATATTTGCCTCCAACTATTTCAAATTTTGTCATTTTACATGCTATTTTATATAAAAATAAGTTATTCGCTAATAACTTTTGACTGAATAAGGCTATAAGGGCACGGTAAACGTCATTTTGTTGTTATCATCAAGATGCGTTGAGTGCTGTGGAGCATGATCTCTTTCTGACAGTTGATCACTTTGACCTAAGGTCAAGGTCACGGCGCAAGGTCACCTTTCCAAATTTGACCTACACGGCGAAGTTATATATCTTTGAACTTGTCTTGAAGATAGGAATTCATTGGTATTAAAATAATTGCGCGATCGTTGATGATTATAAAGCAAACTGAGACATTTTCGGTCTTTTTTACACCGAGAAGGAGGCTATGAAGTTGCTATTCGACATTCAAATTAAAATGAATTCAAAAATTGCCATTGACGATCAGGCGTTATTTAAGCACAATCGAATTCCTCACAGCAAGACAAGTTTTAAGATATATAACATCGCCACATAGGCCACAATGGGAAACCTAACCTTGCCATTGACCTTAGGTGAAAGTCACCAAATGTTAGAAAGAGGTAATACTAGAGGTAATATTATTCAACGCGTCTTGGCGGAAATAACCAAATGGTGTTCATTTTATCTTTTTATCTTGATTCAGTCAAAAGTTATTGGAGAATAACATCTTTCACAAAAAGAACATATCAAATGACAAAATTTAGCATATTTGAAGACAAATAACCATCAATTTTATTTTCTGTTTGAACGACACTTCTTTACACTTAAAAATAATCAAGTCAAATTATAGGAAATACATTTGGCTTGGGTATCCAAAAAATATTCAAAATTTCAAAAATTACTAACTTTGAAATTTAAGGTCAAGTTCATCAAATGTCAGCCAGAAGTCATGCTGCAGAGCATTCAACTCGTCTTGATTGGAACAGCAAAATTACGTGTACTGTACTATTCTAGTTTTATTCAGTCAAAAGTTATTAGCGAATAACATTAAAAAAAAAAAAATAGCCTGTAAAATGACAAATTTGAGATATTTGGATGCAAATATCCCTTAACTTTATTTGTGCGGTTAATTGACACGTCCTTACACGTAAGAATAGCGTAGCGAAAAATTAGAAACGCGTTTGATAAAAGGTATCCAAAAAAGTTGTACAATTTCGAAAACGTACTAAATTTTGACATTTTCGAAAATGAAAAATCAACATCACCATGTTATAAAACAGCTCATTGCCATTCTAATGACATATGATAAATATATATTGCTTCATAAATTCCCACCATATGGGCTGACAAAGATTGACCTGCACCGTGACCTTATACAAATGCCCGAGGCAATATCTCCGGAACCACTGCTTACATTGCAATACAACTTTCACAACTCGCTTTAGCGCCCCAGGTTACTCCATATACCAATGTTGGTCAAAATCCGTGTCATGACGGTGTCATTTTGCACTTTGTTTTTGTCGATTTGTCGTGAAATGCCCCAGCTACAAAAATAACATTGTGATTTTTTTTTCTCAGCTGAACAAATTGTACTTAACACTAGTAGTCGTATTCCACAAAAAATAGGTACCCATACAAGGAAATTAACTCACGCCCTCCTCTGCCACCCAGCGGGCAGCAGGAGACCAAAAGCTGCGATGCTGCGTGTAAAGTTATAGCTTTCGTTGGTTGTGAATCACTCCAAAATAGCGTCAGACGCGCCACTTTCTCTATCCCTACTGCTACCAAAATGCTACCAAATAGGGGGAGCACGAACGAGGCAAAAACAAAAATTATTTCGTTCGCAAGAAGTTATTTTTTTCGCAGGCAGTACTCATTTTTCATCGCCAGTTTCAGCGGATTTTGAGGGGGGCTAATTTCTATTGCCGCCCCTGCCGAGCTTGTAATGGGGGGGGGGGGGGGCTTTTGCTCCCTGTATCCGCCAGTGGTAACTTTCATAATTGATTTTTTTTTAGCGCTGAGATAGCAATTTTGAAGGCCATGTCAAAAAATCACTTACTGTATACTCTGGTTGTATAAGGACTCTCCTGCTGAATATATTAGATGTTTTGTCCTGTCATTCAGCGTTGTGTCAACAAACGTAGAACTGTGTCGAGAAGCTTCATATGTAAGCATGTGATAAAATCAGCGTTACTAGACCAGCGAGCGAACCCTTCGCCGCTGACAATATTATCCTAGTTGTGTAAGAAATGATGAGATAATCATTACATTTGAACTTACTAATTTGATAAATAACTAATTTAACCAAGTTCCTAGCTTTTTACAGCTCACTTCTATTCTTCTTTCGAAGCATACAATGTAGTGGACCAAGCACTATATCCTCCTGCGACTAAAGCGCTAACTGGGACTCACACCCTGTTCCGAGGGATATGGGGGCCGGGACGAATTTTTCAGAGGCCCGCCGAGGGATTTGAACCACGGTCCCCGGCACAGAAAGCAAATGTCGTATCTTACCACTGTGCCAGATTGCTTTTCCAAAGCACACAATATCATAACTTGCGCCATTTTGGAATGTTGCGCTTCTTTCGCAATCTATACTGAAAATGCGTGTCTATGTTATCGAAATATATTGCTTTCGAAAAAATATGCTTTTTGGGATATATCTGGATAATTTAGCCAAATATTGTTTAGTAAAAATTAGCCGAAAGTGGAGAGGTCATGGCCTCCCGGTCCCCTTGTTCCTTCGCTTGTGGCATTTTTGACCAGGCCAATATTGAGGTTACCAGAGGTCATCAAAGGTAAAATTTTCCAAGTTTAGGACTTCTCTCCAGAAACACCCCAAATATATCGGGAACTATGCTACCTTGAAACAAACGGATACACGCAATCGAAAGCTCTTGAAAAATGCAATCGCTTAGGTGTCCTCCAAATATATATATAAGGTCAATAGTTTAGGCTCCAGAGGTAACCAAAGGTCATGTTGGCATTGTATCCCCAAAAGTTGTTCTTGCATAACATTTTACCTAATAAATATAGGGTAATAATTTTAACGCTATCGTATTTGCCTCGTCAAGACGATCCCAACCATACGTATGGTGGCCGTATCGGGTCAAGTTCAAAATAGGACCTCAGGTCAAAGTAATTTGGTGACCCATGTTGATCATATTGCATATAGGTAGACGCATCTCGACGATATAAACAGTGTGGTATCAGTCACACGTCTCTAGCTAGTACGTCTCTAGCTCTCCCGTTTGTTCCTTGCATTTCCTAAGCCTTCGGGAGGCACATCCAAACGCCCCCCCCCCCCCCGCCTCCCCAGCACGGCGCGGGTTACACTGTGCAGGGATCCATGCAAAATAAAACGCGCGTGTATCAGCGTTGTCAGCACCAGGAGGAAACCAAATACAGTTCAGTACAATTACGGCCCTATAACCTATTCCGAACTCCAGACGAAAAACGTTACAAATTCATTCCAACTGGCCATTTGTGCTTTCAAGGTGGGAAGGGGACAATAAGATGCATGTTCTGTTGGCCAATAAGTTCCATGAATAGAGGCAATTCGTCACGATTCGTCACAAATAGTAATCTGAAGATAATTCGAATATAAACATTTCAGGTATCTCTAATTTTGCACCTTCAAATGGTTCCACAAACTTGTATGGACATTCCGTACAAGTTTTTAGAGGTTCGCTAACTTGTACGGACACTGCCTTTACTGTCCGTACTATCCGTACTGTCCGTACTGTCCGTACTGTCCGTACTGTCCGTACTGTCCGTACTGTCCGTACTGTCCGTACTGTCCGTACTGTCCGTACTGTCCGTACTGTCCGTACTGTCCGTAGTGATGGCGACGCTCATACCTTTGAACCTCACATTAGCATTGAATCTCCAATGAATTCCAGAACAGTATGAAGGGCGACTCAATGCTTGGTACGCCATGTCGCCGAGCACGCCGTAGCATAAAATGGCCTTTGTTCTGTAATAGGACGTCATGACACCACAAGTGAACAGTGTCACTTGTCACTTATAACTTGAACCTTTGAACTGGGCTTGCTTCTCACAGGCCACCGTCTGGTTTGGCGCAATACAAAACCTCTTGCACGTGACATCTAATAATCACAGATTATGTAGATCCATTCGTCGTTGAACAGCAGCCACCAGCAATGCAGCATTCATAAGGTTTTCAAAAAAAATATTATAAGTGGTCTCATATAGGAATACAAATGTCACATTTTGTATTCTATAGCAGTACAAACAGTCAAGTCAGCAGTACAAACAAGCCAACTATCATGACAACATGGATGCATTATATTTGGATACTGGGCGTGGCTACACTTTAGTGAGCGGACAGTGAGGTGTGTGGGGGAGCCAGCCAGGTGTCCCCCCTTCCTCCTACTCCCAGGGCTAACGTTAAAATACGGCTAATCTGGGGCGGGGGCGGAGCGATCGTGGACTCCCCGGCTCCCCATGATTCCACCGCCCCCCCCCCCCCCCCCCCGTGGCGACGCCCCTCTTTGTATACTTCCATAAATGTACATAGTGGACCATCTGTGAACAAAATTCCCAGAGTAGTTTGTGACGTTGTAACGCTGCGATCCGGAATGACATCCTTCGTACCGTACGCATCCGGGTGTACTGAGCCCCGCCGACGGCATTCGCTCTACCGCACGGCCAGGGCACGGCTGCCGAACATTCGAGAGACAATCCGTCGCACTCTGAGCGGCGGTGGCGGCGGCGGGGCGGCCTGCGTACTCACATCAATCACACGCCGCCGTGGCTAAAATGGCGCACCACCGAATCCGGCGGCTTTAAAGACGGCCATAAATTACGGAACGCAGTTCGGGTTAAATCACGACGATAATAATTATTGAGCATGTGATATTTCAGTAGGAAAATGATCGGTATTAGGAGACATTGCATTATTGCGTTTATTGCATATAGTGTCGTGCTAATTTGATCAATATTAGGGATATTCGGGATAATGGATATTCTTTTTGGTTCTCTGTACTATCATTTCATAGCCAGATTAGTTTCAATTTAGCCACCCGTATGACCTGTTATTTTTTAAACAATCAAATGTACTGAAGTTCATCTTATTTAATTTTATTTAAAATCCGAAAGCAGTATATGACAAAAACTAGAAGTCTTAGGCCTCATTGACAGTTAAACGGATAACTAGTTAATTTCTTCTCGGTCGTTTAAGCGATATTGGTCACCGTTCGAGCTATCTTCACGAAAATTAGCGCTGTTCAAGTTCAAAGCCAACTTTCGGGCGATATTGCATTCCGCTGCTGATATAGGAGCTGGCGGAGACATCTGGGTCCTATCGACCTGAACCGATCCGACTATACCGGATACACCACCAGTTAGCTCGAGTTGAACTGGGCAACACGAGAGTACCCGCCGATAACCACCAGCAGCAGCCTGAGGCCCGGCATATAACCACCTACCTGCAGCAGGCCCGACAGATAACCACCTGCAGCAGCCTGAGGCCCGGCAGATAACCACCTGCAGCAGCCTGAGGCTCGGCAGATAACCACCCGCAGCAGCCTGAGGCCCGGCAGATTACCACCCGCAGCAGTCTGGGGCCCGGCAGATAACCACCTGCAGCAGCCTGAGGCCCGGCAGATTATCACCTGCAGCAGCCTGAGGCCCGGCAGATAACCACCCGCAGCAGCCTGAGGCCCGGTAGATAACCACCTGCAGCAGTATGAGGCCCGGCCCGGTAGATAACCACCCGCAGCAGCCTGAGGCCCGGCAGATAACCACCTGCAGCAGTCTGAGGCCCGGTAGATAACCACCCGCAGCAGTCTGAGGCCCGGCAGATAACCACCTGCAGCAGTCTGAGGCCCGGCAGATAACCACCCGCAGCAGCCTGAGGCCCGGCAGATAACCACCCGCAGCAGTCTGAGGCCCGGCAGATAACCACCTGCAGCAGTATGAGGCTCGGCAGATAACCACCTGCAGCAGCCTGAGGCCCGGCAGATAACCACCTGCAGCAGCCTGAGGCTCGGCAGATAACCACCCACAGCAGCCTGAGGCTCGGCAGATAACCACCAGCAGCAGTCTGAGGCCCGGCAGATAACCACCCGCAGCAGTCTGAGGCCCGGCAGATAACCACCTGCAGCAGCCTGAGGCTCGGCAGATAACCACCCACAGCAGCCTGAGGCTCGGCAGATAACCACCAGCAGCAGTCTGAGGCCCGGCAGATAACCACCTGCAGCAGCCTGAGGCCCGGCCCGACAGATAACCACCTGCTGTAGCCTGAGGCCCGGCAGATAACCACCTGCAGCAGGCCCGGCAGATAACCACCTGCAGCAGCCTGAGGCCCGGCCCGACAGATAACCACCTGCAGCAGGCCCGGTAGATAACTACCTGCAGCAGCCTGAGGCCCGGCCCGGCAGATAACCACCTGCAGCAGCCTGAGGCCCGGTAGATAACCACCCGCAGCAGCCTGAGGCCCGGCCCGACAGATAACCACCTGCAGCAGCCTGAGGCCCGGTAGATAACCACCTGCAGCAGCCTGAGGCCCGGCAGATAACCACCTGCAGCAGCCTGGGGCCCGGCCCGGTAGATAACCACCTGCAGCAGCCTGAGGCCCGGCCCGGCAGATAACCACCTGCAGCAGCCTGAGGCCCGGCAGATAACCACCTGCAGCAGTCTGAGGCCCGGCCCGGTAGATAACCACCTGCAGCAGCCTGAGGCCCGGCCCGGCAGATAACCACCTGCAGCAGCCTGAGGCCCGGCCCGGCAGATAACCACCTGCAGCAGTCTGAGGCCCGGCAGACAACCACCTACAGCAGCCTGAGGCCCGGCAGATTACCACCTGCAGCAGCCTGAGGCCCGGTAGATAACCTCCTGCAGCAGCCTGAGGCCCGGCAGATAACCACCTGCAGCAGTCTGAGGCCCGGCCCGGCAGATTATCACCTGCAGCAGTCTGAGGCCCGGCATATAACCACCTGCAGCAGTATGAGGCTCGGCAGATAACCACCTGCAGCAGTCTGAGGCCCGGCCCGACAGATAACCACCTGCAGCAGCCTGAGGCCCGGCAGATAACCACCTGCAGCAGTCTGAGGCCCGGCAGATAACCACCCGCTGCAGCCTGAGGCCCGGCAGATAACCACCTGCAGCAGCCTGAGGCCCGGCAGATAACCACCTGCAATGGTCTGAGGCCCGGCAGATAACCACCTGCAGCAGCCTGAGGCCCGGCAGATAACCACCTGCAGCAGCCTGAGGCCCGGCAGATAACCACCTGCAATGGTCTGAGGCCCGGTAGATAACTACCTGCAGCAGCCTGAGGCCCGGCAGATAACCACCTGCAGCAGGCCCGGTAGATAACTACCTGCAGCAGTCTGAGGCCCGGCAGATAACCACCCGCAGCAGCCTGAGGCCCGGCAGATAACCACCTGCAATGGTCTGAGGCCCGGCATATAACCACCTACCTGCAGCAGGCCCGGCAGATAACCACCTGCAGCAGCCTGAGGCCCGGCAGATAACCACCCGCAGCAGCCTGAGGCCCGGCAGATAACCACCTGCAATGGTCTGAGGCCCGGCATATAACCACCTACCTGCAGCAGGCCCGGCAGATAACCACCTGCAGCAGCCTGAGGCCCGGCAGATAACCACCCGCAGCAGCCTGAGGCCCGGCAGATAACCACCCGCAGCAGCCTGAGGCCCGGCAGATAACCACCCGCAGCAGCCTGAGGCCCGGCAGATAACCACCTGCAGCAGTCTGAGGCCCGGCCCGGCAGATAACCACCCGCAGCAGTCTGAGGCCCGGCAGATAACCACCCGCAGCAGCCTGAGGCCCGGCAGATAACCACCTGCAGCAGCCTGAGGCCCGGCAGATAACCACCCGCAGCAGCCTGAGGCCCGGCAGATAACCACCAGCAGCAGTCTGAGGCTCGGCAGATAACCACCCGCAGCAGCCTGAGGCCCGGCAGATAACCACCAGCAGCAGTCTGAGGCTCGGCAGATAACCACCCGCAGCAGTCTGAGGCTCGGCAGATAACCACCCGCAGCAGCCTGAGGCCCGGCAGATAACCACCTGCAGCAGTCTGAGGCCCGGCAGATAACCACCTGCAGCAGTCTGAGGCCCGGCAGATAACCACCTGCAGCAGTCTGAGGCTCGGCCCGACAGATAACCACCTGCTGTAGCCTGAGGCCCGGCAGATAACCACCTGCAGCAGCCTGGGGCCCGGCCCGGTAGATAACCACCCGCAGCAGCCTGAGGCCCGGCAGATAACCACCCGCAGCAGCCTGAGGCCCGGCAGATAACCACCCGCAGCAGTCTGAGGCCCGGCCCGGTAGATAACCACCTGCAGCAGCCTGAGGCCCGGCAGATAACCACCCGCAGCAGCCTGAGGCCCGGCAGATAACCACCAGCAGCAGCCTGAGGCCCGGCCCGACAGATAACCACCTGCAGCAGCCTGAGGCCCGGCAGATAACCACCCGCAGCAGCCTGAGGCCCGGCAGATAACCACCTGCAGCAGTCTGAGGCTCGGCAGATAACCACCTGCAGCAGCCTGGGGCCCGGCCCGGTAGATAACCACCTGCAGCAGCCTGAGGCCCGGCAGATAACCACCCGCAGCAGCCTGAGGCCCGGCAGATAACCACCAGCAGCAGCCTGAGGCCCGGCCCGACAGATAACCACCTGCAGCAGCCTGAGGCCCGGCAGATAACCACCCGCAGCAGCCTGAGGCCCGGCAGATAACCACCTGCAGCAGTCTGAGGCTCGGCAGATAACCACCTGCAGCAGCCTGGGGCCCGGCCCGGTAGATAACCACCAGCAGCAGCCTGAGGCCCGGCCCGACAGATAACCACCTGCAGCAGCCTGAGGCCCGGCAGATAACCACCCGCAGCAGCCTGAGGCCCGGCAGATAACCACCCGCAGCAGTCTGAGGCCCGGCAGATAACCACCTGCAGCAGTCTGAGGCCCGGCAGATAACCACCTGCAGCAGTCTGAGGCCCGGCAGATAACCACCCGCAGCAGCCTGAGGCCCGGCAGATAACCACCCGCAGCAGTCTGAGGCCCGGCAGATAACCACCTGCAGCAGTATGAGGCTCGGCAGATAACCACCCACAGCAGCCTGAGGCTCGGCAGATAACCACCAGCAGCAGTCTGAGGCCCGGCAGATAACCACCTGCAGCAGCCTGAGGCCCGGCCCGACAGATAACCACCTGCTGTAGCCTGAGGCCCGGCAGATAACCACCTGCAGCAGCCTGAGGCCCGGCCCGACAGATAACCACCTGCAGCAGGCCCGGTAGATAACTACCTGCAGCAGCCTGAGGCCCGGCCCGGCAGATAACCACCTGCAGCAGCCTGAGGCCCGGTAGATAACCACCCGCAGCAGCCTGAGGCCCGGCCCGACAGATAACCACCTGCAGCAGCCTGAGGCCCGGTAGATAACCACCTGCAGCAGCCTGAGGCCCGGCAGATAACCACCTGCAGCAGCCTGGGGCCCGGCCCGGTAGATAACCACCTGCAGCAGCCTGAGGCCCGGCCCGGCAGATAACCACCTGCAGCAGCCTGAGGCCCGGCAGATAACCACCTGCAGCAGTCTGAGGCCCGGCCCGGTAGATAACCACCTGCAGCAGCCTGAGGCCCGGCCCGGCAGATAACCACCTGCAGCAGCCTGAGGCCCGGCCCGGCAGATAACCACCTGCAGCAGTCTGAGGCCCGGCAGACAACCACCTGCAGCAGCCTGAGGCCCGGCCCGACAGATAACCACCTGCAGCAGGCCCGGTAGATAACTACCTGCAGCAGCCTGAGGCCCGGCCCGGCAGATAACCACCTGCAGCAGCCTGAGGCCCGGTAGATAACCACCCGCAGCAGCCTGAGGCCCGGCCCGACAGATAACCACCTGCAGCAGCCTGAGGCCCGGTAGATAACCACCTGCAGCAGCCTGAGGCCCGGCAGATAACCACCTGCAGCAGCCTGGGGCCCGGCCCGGTAGATAACCACCTGCAGCAGCCTGAGGCCCGGCCCGGCAGATAACCACCTGCAGCAGCCTGAGGCCCGGCAGATAACCACCTGCAGCAGTCTGAGGCCCGGCCCGGTAGATAACCACCTGCAGCAGCCTGAGGCCCGGCCCGGCAGATAACCACCTGCAGCAGCCTGAGGCCCGGCCCGGCAGATAACCACCTGCAGCAGTCTGAGGCCCGGCAGACAACCACCTACAGCAGCCTGAGGCCCGGCAGATTACCACCTGCAGCAGCCTGAGGCCCGGTAGATAACCTCCTGCAGCAGCCTGAGGCCCGGCAGATAACCACCTGCAGCAGTCTGAGGCCCGGCCCGGCAGATTATCACCTGCAGCAGTCTGAGGCCCGGCATATAACCACCTGCAGCAGTATGAGGCTCGGCAGATAACCACCTGCAGCAGTCTGAGGCCCGGCCCGACAGATAACCACCTGCAGCAGCCTGAGGCCCGGCAGATAACCACCTGCAGCAGTCTGAGGCCCGGCAGATAACCACCCGCTGCAGCCTGAGGCCCGGCAGATAACCACCTGCAGCAGCCTGAGGCCCGGCAGATAACCACCTGCAATGGTCTGAGGCCCGGCAGATAACCACCTGCAGCAGCCTGAGGCCCGGCAGATAACCACCTGCAGCAGCCTGAGGCCCGGCAGATAACCACCTGCAATGGTCTGAGGCCCGGTAGATAACTACCTGCAGCAGCCTGAGGCCCGGCAGATAACCACCTGCAGCAGGCCCGGTAGATAACTACCTGCAGCAGTCTGAGGCCCGGCAGATAACCACCCGCAGCAGCCTGAGGCCCGGCAGATAACCACCTGCAATGGTCTGAGGCCCGGCATATAACCACCTACCTGCAGCAGGCCCGGCAGATAACCACCTGCAGCAGCCTGAGGCCCGGCAGATAACCACCCGCAGCAGCCTGAGGCCCGGCAGATAACCACCTGCAATGGTCTGAGGCCCGGCATATAACCACCTACCTGCAGCAGGCCCGGCAGATAACCACCTGCAGCAGCCTGAGGCCCGGCAGATAACCACCCGCAGCAGCCTGAGGCCCGGCAGATAACCACCCGCAGCAGCCTGAGGCCCGGCAGATAACCACCCGCAGCAGCCTGAGGCCCGGCAGATAACCACCTGCAGCAGCCTGAGGCCCGGCAGATAACCACCCGCAGCAGCCTGAGGCCCGGCAGATAACCACCAGCAGCAGTCTGAGGCTCGGCAGATAACCACCCGCAGCAGTCTGAGGCTCGGCAGATAACCACCCGCAGCAGCCTGAGGCCCGGCAGATAACCACCTGCAGCAGTCTGAGGCCCGGCAGATAACCACCTGCAGCAGTCTGAGGCCCGGCAGATAACCACCTGCAGCAGTCTGAGGCTCGGCCCGACAGATAACCACCTGCTGTAGCCTGAG
The DNA here is from genome assembly GCA_036785665.1 of Chirona hameri. Lineage (NCBI taxonomy): Eukaryota > Metazoa > Arthropoda > Thecostraca > Balanomorpha > Balanidae > Chirona > Chirona hameri. The sequence goes on from JAXIVJ010003271.1 coordinate 92,152, forward strand.
GCCCGGCAGATAACCACCTGCAGCAGCCTGGGGCCCGGCCCGGTAGATAACCACCCGCAGCAGCCTGAGGCCCGGCAGATAACCACCCGCAGCAGCCTGAGGCCCGGCAGATAACCACCCGCAGCAGTCTGAGGCCCGGCCCGGTAGATAACCACCTGCAGCAGCCTGAGGCCCGGCAGATAACCACCCGCAGCAGCCTGAGGCCCGGCAGATAACCACCAGCAGCAGCCTGAGGCCCGGCCCGACAGATAACCACCTGCAGCAGCCTGAGGCCCGGCAGATAACCACCCGCAGCAGCCTGAGGCCCGGCAGATAACCACCTGCAGCAGTCTGAGGCTCGGCAGATAACCACCTGCAGCAGCCTGGGGCCCGGCCCGGTAGATAACCACCTGCAGCAGCCTGAGGCCCGGCAGATAACCACCCGCAGCAGCCTGAGGCCCGGCAGATAACCACCAGCAGCAGCCTGAGGCCCGGCCCGACAGATAACCACCTGCAGCAGCCTGAGGCCCGGCAGATAACCACCCGCAGCAGCCTGAGGCCCGGCAGATAACCACCTGCAGCAGTCTGAGGCTCGGCAGATAACCACCTGCAGCAGCCTGGGGCCCGGCCCGGTAGATAACCACCAGCAGCAGCCTGAGGCCCGGCCCGACAGATAACCACCCGCAGCAGTCTGAGGCCCGGCAGATAACCACCCGCAGCAGCCTGAGGCCCGGCAGATAACCACCTGCAGCAGTCTGAGGCCCGGCAGATAACCACCTGCAGCAGTCTGAGGCCCGGCAGATAACCACCTGCAGCAGCCTGAGGCCCGGCAGATAACCACCCGCAGCAGTCTGAGGCCCGGCAGATAACCACCCGCAGCAGCCTGAGGCCCGGCAGATAACCACCTGCAGCAGTCTGAGGCCCGGCAGCCGGAAGCCTCTGACGCGAGCTCTCAGTGGACCGAATCAGCTCCATCTTCTGATCCCTCGCCGGTGCCGAACGCCGACCTCTATCTGAGTTTAATCGGTCTGAACGGACCGGCAGTAGTCACTTCCAGTCTCACAGACCGGAAGTCAGCATTCTCGCCGCCGGTTCAAGGTTGCGAATGACGTGTGTCCGCCGCCAAGACAACCGACTAGCCGTGTCCAGACGCCAGCGACCGGTGCTTACGAGGAACCTGGGGGCGGAGGGGGGAGTATGGGGAGGGGGGGGGGGGGCGAAGCGGCCCGTACAGCGCGCGAATGGCGACTTTGCGTGCGGGTGGTCGACGGCGGACGGCGGTTGTGTATGTCGCCATCGACATCAGGGTCGTGATTTGGGCCGTGTTTTGTCCGTGAAAGTCGATAGCGAAATGATGTGATTGGCTTTCAATGGCGGCTAGCGCAGCGACTGGCGGAATCAGAGAATGAAGAGTTGTTTGGTGGTATGACATCGATGAGGCAGGACGGGTAACGCTGTGCAGAAACATTGCCAGTTCAATCTAGCCATAAACAACTTTGTCAGTTATGCTCATCGATGAACGCTGCCATGCCATTAAGACAGGTGGCCCGTAACAGGCCACTTTTGCGGAGGTAAAACAAAATCGAAAACAAAATTACCGGCGTGCGGCAAATTATACATAAGGGCTGCATTTACCCTTTTCTTTATTAATATTTTGCATATAGTGTGCGTGCATGGTTTTGGCACTATTCAGCACCTGTAAAAACTGCACCTCCTCAAGACATGACCTGAGCACGCCCTTGCGACCGGTCACGTTAACTGGTGTATCGCCGCCGGCCGGCCTGGCGTCCAGGGGTGCGTTCGGAGAGCGTGGAATATTCCACGTGACGGCACTACACTCCTCTTGGTCGTTTGGGCACGACGATAAGAAATTGCATGCGAACGTGAGTGCGCCAAGTTACGTGACTTCTGCGTCACACAATCGATTAGGTTTTTAGTGCACTTCCACGTAACATTTTTCATTAAAACAAAATATTATCAAGCTCAGGTACGGTTCTCACAATACGTTAAATACCGTCCCACTCTCGCCCAGTAAAAGACAATTCACGTAACGAAATGGCCGCTGGGTGCCGCCATCTTGAAGGAAAACGCCGGTGGCGCCTCTGGCGATTCTGTGAAATATTCCACGGAATTCTCCCGATGAGCGCACACTGAACGACCGAACGTGGAATAATCCATGTAAACCACGGAATTCCACGCACTCCGAACGCACCCCGAGATTGCGCCAATCACTGCCCACTGCCCAGTGTGACTCACCTGTTAGGCCTTCTGGGCCCAATCTTACCAAGTGCCGTGAATGCGTAAGTACGGCAAGCACGGCAGCAAAGATGCCGTAGATGCGTACTTGGGGCGGTGCGTGTGACGTCGGCATGTCGTACTTGGGTCCATTGACTAGTGTTTAGATACTTGCCACTAGATGCCGTTGCGTAGCTGATATGCAAAACTAATCCCCTACTCCTTTCCCCTTTCGTGAATTGTGCCCACGTTAAGTGCTCTTCAGCTTCATACGCCGCCCATTAAGTATACAATAATGACAGCATTTACCTGAGCACCAGCTTAATCTAAAACAAAAAATCACGTGAAATATTCAGTGTTTTCCTATTCTGTGACACAATCCATTGCTGAAATAGTCGCCGCTAGATGGCGTTGTGCAGCCCATCCAATGTTGCGCTATGTCTTCGTTAATTTGTCTTTCGTCTTAAACTGCATCGTTTGTATAATTCCATTTGCAAATGAAGCTCTACAAATCCGTGATTTCAATCCGTTTCTGGAGTTAATCTGTCGTCAGCCATTTGTGCAGTCGCCGAAAGTTTTCCCAAACTCACTACCGTTTTGTATCACCGGTGAACAAAACGAATTCGTCGCGGGCAAGTACGGCGTGCCGTACTTGGTCCAATGGATCAATTCCGTACTTGGACCGCCGTACTTGCCCATTCACGGCATTTGATACGACTGGGCTCTTGGTAAGATTGCGCCCTGGAGACAGTCGGCACTGATCTCTACCGACAAGCGAGCGCACGATGAGATCCCGGCCTCCGCACGGGAAACGAAGCATGGTCCTAAGTGCAAACTGAGAGTTTTCGTGGTCAGTGAGTGCCCGATTATCTTCACAAACAGCGACGTCATCGAGAGTCCGAGACGTCCACTGATATCTGATCGAAGCAAGAAAGCGGGTGTGTCTGATGTGTTACCAAGACGTCACCAATTAGGGTGTAATTTAGAGCAACACGCCACTGTCACGTCAGCGTGCAGGCAGGAGAGGCGGACGACATCACGATCGTCAATGCCATGCTGCAGATCTCGAACCCCGAGAGCATGTGCTGCGTGACACCAGGCCGGGGGAAGACGTGGCTTGCTGTACGGTTTTGAAGACAAAACTCAGTGGTATGTTCACGAACAGTATATGAACGTTCATTAACGGTTCATTAACGGTTCATTAACGGTTTCGTCATGAACACTGGACATCTCCGCGAACAAGCGACCTCGATAATTAAATTTGTGATCAACACGAGTAAGCAAACAAACCTTTCGTGAACTGTTTACGAACATATATAAAACCGAATCCAAAAGTTGAAGTATGCTGATGTTTCCTCTGTATCAATCTTTTGCTTGTGAATCCAGCATAGACGGAAAAACTTCAACACTGGAGATGGGAAAGCAATCACTATTTTCAACTGCATTCCCTTCATTCGACGCTATCAATACCCATGTTTATCTCTGACAAGTATTGGGTAAGGTATTGGGTCCTGCGTCCCTCACCTACCCCTTCTGCCACCATTCATCACTCTGTCATCTGCTGCATACGGTTAAAGAGTCATCAGTAAACGGGTTGACGTACGCTGTTAAACTATAAGTCTGAGACCAATTACAACGCGATCTACCATTTTCGCACTTCACCTAACTTTAAATTGCACTCCAGCCGTGCTGCTATCCCCTGTTAATGGTGTTGACAGACATTTTTAATTAACACCACCACTGTGTGACGTGATAGGATGCATAAATAATTAGTCATCCAGTATTGGTGCGCCTTGGGAAGAGATCAGACACTTAATTTCGATGTCATTAACGAATAACAATCAAGCAATGGACTCTCATGGGTCGTAATCTTCAAATGACATCCATTATCTACATAGTACCCGTATTGACATCGATTATTTCACGGCCGCTTTCCATTGTACTGAACGTTTTACCACTTTATGGGTATCGCCGTCCTCGCTGACAACCGTGATTAAACTCCGCCACTTTACACGTACCGAGGTCCT
>JAXIVJ010003272.1:0-92500 GCA_036785665.1 Chirona hameri
TGTACCGCTATGGCAATTTTTTATATAATTAACTGTTTTGTCTAATGTCACAATCACATACCATTTCAATTTATATAAAAAAACATCAAAAAATGGTTTTATTACGCATTTACTTCACCCATATGAATTGACCTGCACACCGCTATGATTTTTGATTTTCCAACGCCACTGTCATATATCAATTTTCAAATTCAATCTCTATCGATTCGTAATTAATTGTGTTAAAATCGGTGTTGATAAAAAAACATGAAAGCTATGTTGGATCAAAATACCACTATTTTGTTTTTTTTTTGCCCCCTATTGCCCCCCTATCAAAAAATTTAGAATTTGTTTTATTATTTAGAAATGTAGATCGTGTTAACCAAACAACGTTTAATTTTTGAAATCGGACGGTTATGATCTCGAGATCTACGGGGGGGGGGCGGAATCCCCTCCCCCCCCCCTGTTACAAATAGGGGTAGCCAGGAGCCTGTTACAAATAGGGTTAAAGGGACACTGCCTATATCGGATGATATCGCAAACACTCAGGCTTTAAACAAAGTCAGTAAGGACTACTTATGATTTGTCAACGTCCTTAAAGTGCTTACCCAAGCAGCGCGCAAATAAATAAAAAATCATTTTTCATATATCTAAAACTGTTTACGATTTCTACGCACCACTACAGTATGGATATGGAAGCGTTTGTTCCAGTTAACTCATCTGACCAACGGTCAGCCTGACGCTATTGCTAACAATTGGATGAGGCGGCAAAGCACTTATACATTGTGGTTCCTGTTAACTACATGCAACGAAATCTGGTGCATCTTGCGCACTTCAGTTGCTGCCACAAAAAAAAACTCGGTCGGAATCAAATCCCTCGAAGGTTACTCTTATCCTTCGGAATAAATATCTACTTTTATCCAATTATTGGGCGCCCACTCCATCACACCACTCACTACTGTGATCTGAACACGGACACACTAGGCTGAGGTATCGTTTTTAAACCGGCGTCCATAGTATCATCTTCTGGCTAATAAGACTGGCATAATAATATTTGTATTTGTGTATAATATTTGTAATGTTGGAAGACATTAAATATTTTCCGACATTACAAATGTCGACAGAATGCTTAACACAGCGCCCTGGAGGGCCTCTGATATTATCACGCCCTGGAGGGGGGGGGGGCGACATTCGCCCCTCCCCCCCCCCTATGATCTCGAAAACGACGCAATCTTCGCGACTAAGCGGGAACAGACTTTAGATAGCTCGAGACAAGCTCTTTCGAAAGATTTCGGTTTTTTTTCAAGGTCATATTGAGGTCACCAGGAGTCCATCAGGGTCAGATATTCAAGTTCTCAAGACTTTCGGTGTCGAAACTCCCAAATATCTCGGGAACTATGATAGTTATGCAGCAAACCGGAAAAAGAAATCGAAAGTCATTGAAAAATACATCGACATAGTGGTCCTCAGATTGTGAGCTCAGGTCAATAGTTTAGGCTCCCAGAGGTCATCGTCTTGTCAAAAGGTGATTTTGTTTTCAAAACTTGTTTTCCCCAAATAACCTTACCTAATAAAGATAAAGCAATAATGGTTACGCCATCGGCGTGTGTCTTAAGTCAAGGCGGCTTCGGAATCATATTCAATGGTGACCGGTAGGGTCAACTGAGAAATTTGACCTCAGGTCAAGGGTCAAGTGGTTGACCCAAGTTGGGTCATGTTGCATATTGGTGCGGACGTGTCTCGACGAGGACAAACATATTGGTACCGTTTTCTCTTCTCTATCTTCATTATGTCGATAGTTAGTGATAAAACCGTGTTGGCGGTCACAATAATTGACCTGACCTTAGGTCACCAGATATTATAAATCCGTAATATACAATTTGTTGGTATCTATGACCTATGACGTCCTGCAATATTGAAACCGATCCTGCGTAAAATTGTGACTGTGGTACTACTGCAAACGTTTTGGAGTTGAGGTCATCACGTGACCTGGTCTGGTGACCTGACCTGAGGATGATTTGAGCCAAGAATTTACATAATGCGGGAAGTTCATTTTATAAACAGGTTACAAAAAACGGCGGCGCTGCGCGCCGCCGTTTGTTGCGCTATCCTCGAAAAAACCAGGAGGGGTGGGCGGATTTCACCCCCCTCCAGGGCCGCGAGTTAAGCAAAAATATAACCTATTTACGATTGTTGCAACACTGCAATTCATTGTTTGGTGCGTATTGGTGAGCGACTCGTCAAGGTCATTGGCTGGAAGAAAACCGAACTGTTGAAAGATGATATTGGGCGACTGGGCGCGAATTTCGAAAAACGGACTTCATAGTGTTAATCAGATGCGATTGCTCTCTAACATATCAAATTTACTTTAAGAGACAGTGTCCCTTTAACAAGGAAAACGTACCGAGCTTGAAGGATATCTACGAAAGGCTTTCTTTTTCCGCTTGGACTGATATATCATTTTCCGATACTTTGAATCAAATGTTGCCGTTTCCAGTGTTGTCATGACTCAGTGTGCCGGTTCAACACGCGTCCGGTACTAGGCCAGTGTCACGTGACGGTCGCGTGACATCCCGGTCCGGAGAGGTGCCGAGTGACGCGTCTGTCTGCCGCCCCTCGTCTGTCAAGGTCTCCGTCGTCCGGTACTGGCCAGTGGTCACGTGACGGTCCGTGACATCCCCGGTCGGAGAGGTGCCGAGTGAACGCGTCTGTCTGCCGCCTCGTCCTGTCAAGGTCTCGTCGTCCGGTACTGGCCAGTGGTCACGTGACGGTCCGTGACATCCCCGGTCCGGAGAGGTGCCGAGTGACGCGTCCTGTCTGCCGCCCCTCGTCTGTCAAGGGTCTCGTCGTCCGGTTCTGGCCAGTGGTCACGTGGACGGTCCGTGACATCCCCCGGTCCGGGAGAGGTGCACGAGTGACGCGTTCTGTCTGCCGCCCCTGCTCTGTCAAGGTCTCGTCGTCCGGTACTGGCCCATAGGTCACGTGACGGTCCGTGACATCCCCCGGTCCGGAGAGGTGCCGGTGACGCGTCTGTCTGCCGCCCCCTCGTCTGTCAAGGTCTCGTCGTCCTCGGTACCTGGTTAGTGGTCACGTGGACGGTCCGTGACAATCCCCGAGTCCGGAGAGGTGCCGAGTTAGTCGCGTCTGTCTGCCGGCCCCTCGAGTCTGTCAAGGTCTCGTCGTCCTGTACTGGTTAGTGGTCACGTGACGGTCCGTGACATCCCCCGGTCGGAGAGGTGCCCGAGTGACCGCGTCTGTCTGCCGCCCCGTCGTCCTGTCAAGGACTCGTCGTCCGGTACTGGTTAGTGGTCACGTGACGGTCCGTGACATCCCCCGGTCCGGAGATGTGCCGAGTGACGCGTCTTGGTCTGCCCGCCCCCCTCGTCTGTCAATGGTCTCGTCGTCCGGTACTGGCCAGTGGTTACGTTGACGGTCCACGTGACGTCCCCCGGTCCGGAGAGGTGCCGAGTGACGCGTCTGTCTGCCGCCCCTCGTCTGTCATGGGCCCCTGGTCAGCGGCGACTGGCACGGCGGACAGCGCAAGGTCCAGCTGCGGCGCCCCGGACACCCTCACTGAGTGCCTCCGCGCGTCTCCCGCGGCGAGACAACTACTAGGCCCCGGCCGGCGAGACAACTGCATAGAGCCGCCTAGGCACTGTGCGTCACCAGTCAGATCTCAGACGGTCCCGTCATATTTGGCTCTCGTGCCCCAGCCATCCCAGACAGGCCGAGAGCAGGCTCAGCAACTGTGCAGCATGACGTCATCGACAGGCATTGTCGGGGAGAGCCGGAGTTTTGGTTGACTTCAAAGGAAAATACCGTGCAGACTACAATACAGGCAAACGTGACAGCTGACACCGACACGGAAGAGGATGGTCCCTGAGCTGACACCGACCACGGGAAGAGGATGGTCCGAGCTGACACCGACACGGGGAGAGGATGGTCCGAGCTGACACCGGACACGGGAAGAGGATGGTCCGAGCGGACACCGGACAAGGGAGAGGATGGTCGAGCTGGCACCGACACGGGAGAGGATGGTCCGAGCTGACACCGACACTGGAGAGGATGGTCCGAGCTGACACCGACCCGGGAGAGGATGGTCCGAGCTGACACGACACGGGGAGAGGATGGTCCGAGCTGACACCGACACACCGGGGAGAGGATGGTCGAGCTGACCACCGACACGTGAGAGGATTGGTCCGAGTGACAACCGACACGTGGAGAGGATGTCCGAGCTGAACACGACACGGGGAGAGGATGGTCCGAGTTGACACGACCGTCAACTATGGAGAGGATGGTCGAGCTGACACGACACGGGAGAGATCGGTCCGAGCTACCACGACACGGGAGGAGAGGATGGCTCCGAGCTGACACACGGAACGGGGAAGAGGATGGTCCGAGCTTGACACGGAAACGGGGAGAGATGGTCCGAGCTGACACCGAACACGGAAGAGGATGGTCCGAGCTTGACACCGACACATAGGAGAGGATGGTCCGAGCTGGCACCCGACGGGGAGAGGATTGGTCCGAGCTGACACCGACACGGGGAGAGGATGGTCCGAGCTGACCCGACACGAAGAGGATGTCGAGCTGACACCGACACGGGGAGAGTATAGTCCGAGTTACACCCGACACCGTGGAGAGGCAAGGTCCGAGCTGACACCGACACGGAAGAGGATGGTCCGAGTTGACACCTGACCACGTGGAGAGGATTGTCCGAGCTGGACACCGACACGGGAGAGGATGGTCCGAGCTGACTACGACACGGGAAGAGGATGGTCGCAGCTGACCACCGACACGGGGATGAGGATGGTCCGAGCTGACACCGACTAGGGGAGAGGATGGTCGAGCTGACACCGACACGGGGAGAGGATGGTCCGAGCTGACACCGACAACGGGAGAGGATGGTCGAGGATGACCCGACACGTGGAGAGGATGGTCCGAGTGACACCGACACGTGGAGAGGATGGTCCCGAGCTGACACCCGACACGGGAAAGGAATGGTCCGAGCTGACTACGACACTGGGAGAGGATGGTCCGAGCTGCACCGACACGGGAAGAGGATGGTCCCGGGTAGCACCGTAGATAGTCGACAGGTTGACGTTTCTGTGAAACATCAGAGTGACATAAAATTACCTCTGAGCGGTTTCTTTGAATGACAGTAATCTCGATGTAAGTGTTTGACTCACCTCTGTTTTGAGCTTGTGGCGATGGTTGTGCAGTCGCACCCCTGCGGTCTGCTCCATCCACCCATGATGTTGTCTGATCTGTCCCCTCGGAGACGCCATCTTGAACGGCGGCGAGCACTCATGCCGCCAACTCCGCTCACACACTCCACACTGTGATCTGAAACACGACAAACTAGGCTGAGGTATCGTTTTTAAACCGGCGTCCATAGTATCATCTCACAGGCACGGACACTCCTTTGGCTCCTTTGGCACACCTGTGACTCCTTTGGGCACAGACCACCTTTGGGCTCATTTTTTTTTTATAGGCACACCTTTAGCTCGTTTGCGTAATTTTCCACTACGCAAGCACCATCAACTCAAAAGAGAAGTCGGCTTCAGTACCGGCGCCATCAAAAGAGAAGTCGACTATCAGTTACCGGTGTGGCGTCGCCAGGTGTGGTCACAGCTACGGGCGGGGCCCAGGCGCCGCGTGGCGCGGGGCCGGCAGGACCGGCTGGCGGAGCATCACATGGTGCGACCGGGCCAGGCAGCCGCCGCCGCCACACTGCACTGCTGGCCCCACCCAGCCACAGCCGCCGCGCAGCACGCGGCCCGCCACCCAGCCGCGCAACTCCGCTTATTTTGGACGACGCGGCGCCGACCGCGTCGTCAAGACAACATGCGTGACATCATCAGAGAGTGAGATAGGGAGAGAGAGAGAGAGATGAGAGAGGAGAGAGAGAGGAGAGGAGAGAGAGAGAGAGAGAGAGAGAGAGAGGATAGAGAGGAGAGAGGAGAGAGCGAGGAGAGAGAGAGAGCGTGAGCGAGAGCGAGAGCGAGAGCGAGAGCGATGAGCGAGAGCGAGAGCGAGAGCGAGAGCGAGAGCGAGAGAGCGAGAGCCGGGAGAGCGAGAGCGAGGAGCGAGAGTCGAGAGCGTGAGCGAGAGCCGAGAGACGAGAGCGAGACAGCGGAGAGCGAGAGCGAGAGCTGAGAGCGAGAGCGAGATCGAGACGAGAGCTTGAGAGCGAGAGCGAGAGCGAGAGCGAGAGCGAGAGCGGGAGATCGAGAGCGAGAGCGAGAGCGAGAGCGAGAAGCGAGACGAGAGCAGACGAGAGCGAGAGCGGAGAGCGAGAGCCGAGAGCTGAGAGCGTGAGCGAGGCGAGAGCGAGAGCGAGAGCCGAGAGCGAGAGCGAGAGGCGGAGCGGAGAGCAGAGAGCGAGGAGCGAGAGCGAGAGCGAGACTGAGGAGCGAGAGCGAGAGCGAGAGCGAGAGCGAGAGCGAAGAGCGAGACGAGCGAGAGCTAGAGAGCGAGAGCGAGAGCGATGAAAGGGCGAGAGCGAGAGGCTAGAGCGAGAGCGAGAGCGAGAGCGAGAGCGAGAGCGGAAGAGCGATGCGAGAGCGAGAGCGAGAGCGAGAGCGGATGAGCGAGAGCGAGACGAGAGCGAGAGCGAGAGCGAGACGAGAGCGACAGAGCGAGAGCGAGAGCGAGAGCAGAGAGCGGAAGAGCGAGAGCGAGGAGCGATGGGCGAGAGCGAGATCGAGCGAGAGGCGAGAGCGAGAGCGAGAGCGAGAGCGAGAGGCGAGAGCGAGAGCGAGACGAGAGCGAGAGCGAGAGCGATATGAGCGAGAGCGAGAGCGAGAGCGAGAGCGAGAGCGAGAGCTGAGAGCGAGAGGAGAGCGAGGAGCGGATGAGCGAGAGCGAGAGCGAGAGCGAGAGGCGAGAGCGGAGCGAGAGCGAGAGCGGAGTAGAGCGAGAGCGAGACGAGAGCGAGAGCTGAGAGAGAGAGCGACGCCCCAGCGAGAGCGAGAGCGAGAGCAGAGGCGAGAGCGAGCGAGAGAGCGAGAGCGAGAGCGAGAGCGGAAGCGAGAGCGAGAGCGAGAGCGAGAGCGAGAGCGAGAGCAGTGAGCGAGAGCGAGAGCGAGAGCGAGAGCGAGAGCGAGGAGCGAGAGCTGAGGAGCGAGACCGAGCGAGAGCGAGAGCGGAGAGCGAGATGCGATAGAGCGAGAGCGAGAGAGCGAGAGCGAGAGCGAGAGCGAGAGCGACGAGAAGCGAGAGCGAGGAGCGAGAGCGAGAGCGAGAGCGTGAGAGCGAGAGCGAGAGCGACGAGCGAGAGCGAGAGCGAGAGCGAGAGCGAGAGCGAGAGCTGAGAGCGATGAGCGAGAGCGAGAGCGAGAGCAGACGAGAGCCAAGAATGCGAGAGCGAGGAGCGAGAGCGAGAGCGAGAGCGAGAGCGAGAGGCGAGATCGAGAGCGAGGCGAGAGCGTAGAGTCGATGAGCTGAGAGCGAGAGCGAGAGCGAGAGCGAGAGGCGAGAGCGAGAGCGAGAGCGAGAGCGAGAGCGAGAGCGAGAGCGTGAGCGAGAGCGAGAGCGAGAGCGAGAGCGAGAGCGAGATCGAGGAGTCGGAGGCTGAGAGCGGAGAGCGAGAGCGAGAGCGAGAGCGAGAGCGAGAGCGAGGCGAGAGCGAGAGCGAGAGCGAGAGCGAGAGCGAGAGCGAGAGCGAGAGCGAGAGGGCGAGAGCGAGAGCGAGGAGCGAGAGCGAGAGCGGAAGCGAGAGCGAGAGCGAGAGCGAGAGCGAGAGCGAGAGCGAGAGCAAGAGCGAGAGCGAGAGCGAGAGCGAGAGCGAGAGGACGAGCGGAGAGCGAGAGCGAGAGCGAGAGCGAGAGCGAGATGCGAGAGCGAGAGCTGAGAGCGAGGATGCGAGAGCGAGAGCGAGAGCGAGAGCGAGAGAAGGCGAGAGCTGAGAGCGAGAGCGAGCGAGAGGCGAGAGCGAGAGCGAGGAGCGAGAGCAGAGGGTCGAGAGCGAGAGCGAGACGCGAGAGGTGCCGCGAGAGCGAGAGCGAGAGCGAGAGCGAGAGCGAGAGCGAGAGCGAGAGCGAGAGCGAGAGCGCGAGAGGCGAGAGCGAGAGCGAGAGCGAGAGCGAGAGCGAGAGCGAGAGCGAGAGCGAGAGCGAGAGCGAGAGCGAGAGCGAGAGCGAGAGTGCGAGAGCGAGAGCGAGAGCTGAGAGCGAGAGCGAGAGCGAGAGCGAGAGCGAGAGCGAGGAGGCGAGAGCGAGAGCGAGAGCGAGAGCGGAGAGAGAGCGAGAGCGAGAGCGAGAGCGAGAGCGAGAGCGAGATGCGAGAGCGAGAGCGGGAGAGCGAGAGCGAGAGCGAGAGCGAGAGCGAGAGCGAGAGCGAGAGCGAGAGCGAGAGCAGAGCAGCCACCCACGCCCTGCCCACAGCGGCCTATTGCCGTGCTGCGTGACTGCGTCAACAGGCGCAGCTGGCAGCCGCCTCGCCATCAACGGGCACACGAGCGCAGCGCCGCGCCGCCCAGCCCAGCCGTACCACGCCATTGACCATACGCTCGTGACGTTAACGGCCATCTCCCCATCCCGCGTAAAAAGGTCCGATACCTTGCTGAGCGTTAACGGAGCGTCTTCAGGGTGGCAGGGCCGGCCGCGCCGAGACAGGGTATACAGGACTCGACATTCACTGACACGACGAGTGGTTACCGAGCGACACGACGAGTGGTTACCGAGCGACACGACGAGTGGTTACCGAGCGACACGAGTGGTTACCGAGCGACACGACGAGTGGTTACCGAGCGACACGACGTGGTTACCGAGCGACACGACGAGTAGTTACCGAGCGACACGAGTGGTTACCGAGCGACACGACGAGTGGTTACCTCCGAGCGACACGACGAGTGTACCGAGCGACATGGTGGTTACCGAGCGACACGAGTGGTTACCGAGCGACACGATGAGTGGTTACGAGCGACACGAGTGGTTACCGAGCGACACGACGAGTGGTTACCGAGCGACACGACGACTGGTTACCGAGCGAACCGAGTGGTTACCGAGCCGACACGAGTGGGTTACCGAGCCGACACGAGTGTTACCGAGGCGACACGACGAGTGGTTACCGAGGCGACACGAGTGGTTACCGAGCGACACGAGTGGTTACCGAGCGACACGAGTGGTTACCGAGCGACACACGAGTGGTTACCGAGCGACACGACGAGTGGTTACCGAGCGACCGAGTGGTTACCGAGGCTGAGCACTGAGTGTGTGGTGTCGAGAGCGACACGAGTGGTTATACCGGAGCGAGCACACGAGGGGTTACTCGAGCGACACGCGTGTGCGTCGCCAGAGGGAGCTACGCAGCCGCTGCAGATGACCAAAGCTGGAGAGAGAGACCAGGCCCCGGAGACATGTCCCGACTGATGGCCCGCAGCGGGGCGGCAGCCCGTGCCGTCCCGGCAGAGACCTTACAACCGGCACCACTGTCCGATCAGTTTGCTCTGAGAAGAAGAGTGAGCATCGTTTTGGCGGCGGCGCCAGCGATACCTGTTGACCCAGCTGCGTCGACAGAGGCCCGAGGCCGCCCCTGCACCGCCGGTCAGCCGAGATCACGGGCCGGCCCTGCACCTTGGTCAGGCCGAGATAACGGGCCTGCCCTGCACCTCTGGTCAGCCGAGATTCACGGGCCGCCCTGCACCTCTGGACAGCTGAGATCACGGGCCGCCCTGCACTCTGGCCAGCCGAGATCACGGTGCCGCCCACACTCCTTGGCCAGCCCGAGGACGACCTGCCGGGGATACTGCAGCCGACCCCTAGTCCCCCTACACACTTGAGGCGTCATAAGTTCCGGGAAACCCTCGCCCAGTCAGCCCCACCCGACCCGGCGGCAGGTGGCGCAAGAGGTGAACCCAGTGTCGGTGCACGCGTCAGATAGATCTGCCAAGGCCCGGTCATTGAGGATACCCGGAATAAGGATTACAAGATCGGCATTTTTTGGGATGCCGATGGATTGGACACACGATCCCGTCACTCGCGCTTGGCACCGAGACGTGATGTGTAGATTCAAACAGCCAGAAACGAGTAGCAAACATAATGTCCAACGCCTCAACCGACACGAGTCACTAAGCATCAGAGGTAGGACAATGCTCCATCATGAAGTCGCTTGACAATAACACCTGACCCGCCCAGATTACACCAGTTTGACCTGGGCCCTGCGTGATCTGCTGAACCTGGCATGTGACCCGGCAGTGAGCGTACAGACGGTGACCTGCGAGAGACCCATCTGACGGCTCCTCTGACCGGCTAGTAGAGCGCCAGGACGACGGCCGGCACGGCGTGCCGGGCAGGACGGCGGAGTGAAGGCTGCAGCTGCTGGACTGGACTGGCGGGAGCGCCCTGCTGGCGGCAGGACGGCGGAGTGAAGGCTGCAGCTGGCTGGACTGGACTGGCGAGAGCGCGCCCTGCTGGCGGCAGGACGGCGGAGTGAAGGCTGCAGCTCGGCTGGACTGAGACTGGCGAGAGCGCGCCCTGCTGGCGGCAAGGACGGCGGACGTGAAGGCTGCAGCTGGGGCTGGACTGGAGCACGGCGAGAGCGCCCTGCTGCCGCCGGCCACCACAGCTGACGTCCGCTTCGCGCTCCCGCTGACGTCACCGCGCGCCGGCTATTTGTTACACTCGACCAACCGGCCGGCCTGACATGGTAGTCAGAGGCTGGTCAGGGACGTGTTACACCCACTTCCCCCAGTGTCAGATAGTGGTTCCACGATCAAAGTTCGCGGAACAATTTTTAATCCAGCGGCGTGAACAAATTTGGTTAATGCGTAGTACCAGTAACTTTTTCTGCATTTTTGTTATGCGTTTCTACAGCAACCTATGTTTCATATATGCCAATAAGTGCATTGTTGTACAATATGTGCAATATGTGCATATGTGCAAAGTTGATGAATCGTCAGTCGTATTTCCTGTACAGATATGGTCTTGCGTCAGTCGGGACCGAGACTCCCGGGTCGTATCGTGTAAAAAAAGTACCTTGTATCGTTGCGTATGCGCTATATGGGAAACTAGGCTCAAGTCTCAGTCTTATTAAGTACTGGCCGTCTTTGCCATTACGTATTTTAGTGGTCCCAGGGTTATCCACTGCCCCGATGACGGATGGTATCGGTGGCGGGTTGTAACCTGAATACGCAAACACTTTTTTTGGGAGGATTAACACTTTTTGTGCGGGGAACAGTACCAGTTTTCCTTCCCTAAATCACTGCAAAGATTTCGGATGGGTTGGGAATTTGGAGGTCCGCCTTACGATTTTTTTTTTTAACAATTTGTGTGCCATCACTGTCACGTTCCGGCAGTTGTTCGGAAAGTCAAATCTCAGTCATATGTGTTATGCTCATCAGCCGTTTGCACCCGCAGACTAAACAAATCATAATTTACAGTCAAAGTTTTTACGGAACAAAACTTCACACAGAACAAAGTTCAGACAAATGGAGAAACGGACCATTTTCTGACATTGCCCGCCCCGCACGGCCAGAGGCAGGGCAGGGTCGTGTTACACCCGGCCTTCCCCGGACGGCCAGAGGCAGGTCAGGGTCGTGTGGGGGACATCAGGCCTTCCCCGGACGGCAGAGGCAGGTCAGGGTCGTGTACCCGGCCTGCCCGGACGGCCAGAGGCAGGTCAGGGCCGTGTTACACCGGCCTGCCCCGGACGGCCAGAGGCAGGTCAGGGCCGTGTTACACCGGCCTGCCCCGGACGGCCAGAGGGCAGGTCAGGGTCGTGTTACACCGGTCTGCCCCGGACGGCCAGAGGCAGGCCAGGGTCGTGGGGGGGGGGGACATCGGCCTGTCCCGGATGGCCAGAGACAGGTCAGGGTCGTGTGAAGGAGTCAGGGTCAGCATGCCAGGGTCGGCAGAGGTCAGGTCGGCAGAGGTGGGGAGGTCAGGGTCGGCAGAGTGTGGGGTGGTCAGGGTCGGCAGAGTGTGGGGAGGTCAGGGTCGGCAGAGTGTGGGGAGGTCATGGGTCGGCAGAGTGTGGGGAGGTCAGGGTCGGCAGAGGTGGGGGAGGTCAGGGTCCGGCAGAGTGTGGGGGAGGTCAGGGTCGGCAGAGTGCGTGGGGAGGTCAGGGTCGGCAGAGTGTGGGGAGGTCAGGGTCGGCAGAGTGTGGGGGAGGTCAGGGTCGGCAGAGTGTGAAACTGAGCAGCGGTGTGTGGCTCCCGTTCCACCGCGTTCCGAACGATAGACGCGACAAAATGATACAACTTAATCCAAGACACAGGCCGTACACAGGGGGGGGGGGCAACCGGGGCAATTGCTCCCCCCCCCCCCCTGAGGCCCTGAAGGTCCGTACGTGCCCTTTTGGCCGCAATGCGCCCCTTTGGCCGTGTGCCCCTTTGGAAATAGGGCCCGAAGGGCCTTATTTCGAGCACCATGTGATAACAGGGGGTAAAAAATAATCCATTGGAGGGTCGGCCGGGGATCCTGGAAGGTCGGCTGGGATCCTAGAGGATCGACCGGGGCACCTAGAGGGTCGAATGGGGTCCTTGCAAGGCCCATCTGGGGATTCATGGATGAACGACCAGGGCCCCTGGAGCGACGACTGGACCCATTACAAAATTTTCCAGGCCCCTGAAAAGGGCCTATTACAAATATAGGCCCAACCTACCTACCCCGAATTTGTAACTCACTGAATTGATCCAGTTTGTTTTGAGTGGGGATACATTTTCAACTTTTTTATTAGACAATTTTGTGTCCTAAAATTATCCTCACCTGGGGGCACCCCAGGGACGGATACAAGGGGGGGGGGGGCTCTTGCGCAACGCAGGGGCCCCTGAGACAATGAGTAACCCCTCTGTCGGTCAGGGGGCCCACGGGTAGTGGTACTGAGTGCAGGGGGTCCCCGGTACACAAGATAGGGGCTCCCCATTAGCTGGAACGAATAGGGACGCCCCCCCCCCCACACCACACACACAAATGACAGCCAGAGGTCTCCTATTGCCGGTATCTCGGGGGCCCCTGGGACTATCAGAAACCCCTTTGTCGGTCAGGGGGCTCCCTGGTAGTGGTACTGAACACAGGGTCCCAGGGTAGGGGTATTGAACACAGGGGCCCGGTCCATGGCAGGGGCCCCGTGACCGTCAGTTTGCCCCATTAACTGAAAATGAATAGGTACAGGGCTCTCGAATGACACAGTCGAGGGGCACCCTACCTAACCCCAAAATGTAAAAAAAGTTCCCCGGATTTGGCCCACTATATTGAGTGGAGCCCCATTTGCATTTAAACTTTTACACATATTTTGTTTGCCCTCAGATTGCCCGAGGGGGCAATCTGAGGGGCAACTGAGGGGGCTCCATGATGTGCCCCGAAGATAATTAGTCATAGCCTAGAGAATATAAATTCCCGTGTAAACGCGGTTTCTATCTACACTACAATTGCGCATAAGCATCTCAAACATCTGTAGGCGTAGCCAAATAATATTGTAACACTCAACTTCACCGATGAAATCAAATGCTTCACTATTTGGCACATGTTACGTTTCATCGTCAATACTAGGGATGTACCTAGGGACCGTTGATTTTGAGTATCTAAGCCCACCAAAGACAAATGTCCGTGAAGTTAGCCAACAGCCAACAAAACGGAATTTGCAACGGCCGAATTTTTCGCCTAAAATACGCATGTAGATCAAGTCGCATACGAGGGTCACGAATCTGATGTTATTTTTAATGCCAAGGTCATAGGTCAGGGTCAAATGCGTAAAGAAGGTTGTGTCACCCTTAGGTACCTTTTTACGGACAAACGGTACACCGCACGGCCTTGCAATGGTCACCATTCGAAAGAGCGGCACAAAATGAAGGTGGGACTTTCTTCGGATTTCGATTTCGGTCACCCAAGGTCACCCATCAAGGTCAACTATCAAAATCAACCAAAATCGACCTTATGTACCTGTTTACGGACAAACGGTACACCGCACGGCCTCGCAATGGCCACCATTCGAAAGAGCGCCCCAAAATGAAGGTGGGGTTTTCCTCGGAATTTCGATTAAGGTCACCAAAGGTCACCATCAAGGTCAAACTATCAAAATCAACCAAAATCGACCTTATGTACCTTTTACGGACAAACGGTGCTTTGCACGTTTTTTTTAAAATGACACCATTCGAAAGAGCGCCTCAAAATGAAGGTGGAGTTTTCCTCGGAATTTCTATTAGGTCACCAAGGTCACCCATAAAGGTCAAACATCAAAATAAATCAAATCGACTTTATGTACCTTTTTACGGACAAACGGTACTTTGAACGGCTTTTTAAATGACACCATTCGAAAGAGCGCCTCAAAATGAAGATGGGGTTTTCCTTGGAATTTCGAATAAGGTCACCCAAGGTCACCCATCAAGATCAAACTATCAAAATCAACCAAAATCGACCTTATGTACCTTTTTACGGACAAACGGTGCTTTGCACGTTTTTTTTTAATGACACCATTCGAAAGAGCGCCTCAAAATGAAGGTGGGGTTTTCCTCGGAATTTCGATTTAGGTCACCCAAAGTCACCCATAAAGGTCAAACTATCAAAATCAAACAAAATCGACTTTATGTACCTTTTTACGGACAAACGGTGCTTTGCACGGCTTTTTTAAATGGCACCATTAGAAAGAGCGCCTCAAAATGAAGGTGGGGTTTTCCTCGGAATTTCGATTTAGGTCACCCAAGGTCACCCATCAAGGTCAAACTATAAAAATCAACCAAAATCGACCTTATGTACCTTTGTACGGACAAACGGTGCTTTGCACGTTTTTTTAAATGACACCACTCGAAAGAGCGCCTCAAAATGAAGGTGGGGTTTTCCTCTGAATTTCGATTTAGGTCACCCAAGGTCGCCCATAAAGGTCAAACTATCAAAATCAATCAAAATCGACCTTATGTACCTTTTTACGGACAAACGGTGCTTTGCACAGTTTTTTAAATGGCACCATTCGAAAGAGCGCCTCAAAATGAAGGTGGGGTTTTCCTCTGAATTTCGATTTAGGTCACCCAAGGTCACCCAAGGTCACCCATCAAGGTCAAACTATCAAAATCAATCAAAATCGACCTTATGTACCTTTTTACGAATGAACGGTACACCATACGGCCTCGCAATGGTCACCATTCGAAACAGCGGCTCAAAATGAAGGAGGGGTTTTCCTCGGAATTTCGATTTAGGTCATCCAAGGTCATCCATCAAGGTCAAATTATCAAAATAAATCCAAATCGACCTTATATACCCTTTTACGGACAAACGGTGCTTTGCACGGTTTTTAATGGCACCATTCGAAAGAGCGCCTCAAAATGAAGGTGGGGTTTTCCTCGGAATTTCGATTAAGGTTATCCAAGGTCACCCATCAAGGTCAAACTATCAAAATCAATCAAAATCGACCTTATGTACCTTTTTACGAATAAACGGTAAACCATACGGCCTCGCAATGGCCACCATTCGAAACAGCGGCTCAAAATGAAGGAGGGGTTTTCCTCGGAATTTCGATTTAGGTCACCCAAGGTCATCCATCAAGTTCAAACTATCAAAATAAATCAAAATCGACCTTATGTACCCTTTTACGGACAAACGGTGCTCTACACGGTTTTTTTAAATGGCACCATTCGAAAGAGCGCCTCAAAATGAAGGTGAGGTTTTCCTCGGAATTTCGATTAAGGTCACCCAAGGTCACCCATCAAGGTCAAACTATCAAAATCAACCAAAATCGACCTTATGTACCTTTTTACGGACAAACGGTGCTTTCCACGTTTTTAAAAAAATGATACCATTCGAAAGAGCGCCTCAAAACGAAGGTGGGGTTTTCCTCGGAATTTCGATTTAGGTCACCCAAGGTCACCCATCAAGGTCAAACTATCAAAATCAACCAAAATCGACCTTATGTACCTTTTTACGGATGAAGGTGGGGATTTTGAGGCGCTCTTTCGAATGGTGCCATTTAAAAAACCGTGTAGAGCACCGTTTGTCCGTAAAAGGGTACATAAGGTCGATTTTGATTGATTTTGATAGTTTGACCTTTATGGGTGACCTTGGGTGACCTAAATCGAAATTTCGAGGAAAACCCCACCTTCATTTTGAGGCTCTCTTTCGAATGGTGCCATTTAAAAAGCCGTACAAAGCACCGTTTATCCGTAAAAAGGTACATAAAGTCTATTTTGATTGATTTTCATAGTTTGACCTTTATGGGTAACCTTGGGTGACCTAAATCGAAATTGCGAGGAAACCCCCACCTTCATTTTGAAGCGCTCTTTCGAATGGTGTCATTTAAAAAACGTGTAAAGCACCGTTTGTCCGTAAAAAGGTACATAAGGTTGATTTTGGTTGATTTTGATAGTTTGACCTTGATGGGTGACCTTGGGTGACCTTAATCGAAATTCCGAGGAAACCCCACCTTCATTTTTTAGGCGCTCTTTCGAATGGTGCCATTTAAAAAGCCGCACAAAGTACCGTTTGTCCGTAAAAAGGTACATAAAGTCGATTTTGGTTGATTTTGATAGTTTGACCTTCATGGGTGACCTTGTGTGACCTTAATCGAAATTCCGAGGAAAACTCCACCTTCATTTCGAAGCGCTCTTTCAAATGGTGCCATTTAAAAAGCCGTGCAAAGCACCGTTTGTCCGTAAAAAGGTACATAAAGTCGATTTGGATTGATTTTGATAGTTTGACCTTTATGGGTGACCTTGGGTGACCTAAATCGAAATTCCGAGGAAAACCCCACCTTCATTTTGAGGCGCTCTTTCGAATATTGTCATTTTAAAAAAACGTGCAAAGCACCGTTTGTCCGTAAAAAGGTACATAAGTTCGATTTTGATTGATTTTGATAGTTTGACCTTTATGGGTGACCTTGGGTGACCTTAATCGAAATTCCGAGGAAAACCCCACCTTCATTTTGAGGCGCTCTTTCGAATGGTGCCATTGAAAAGGCCGTGCAAAGGACCGTTTATCCGTAAAAGGTACATAAAGTCTATTTTGATTGATTTTGATAGTTTGACCTTGATGGGTGACCTTGGGTGACCTAAATAGAAATTCCGAGGAAAACCCCACCTTCATTTTCAGGCGCTCTTTCAAATGGTGCCATTTAAAAAGCCGTGCAAAGCACCGTTTGTCCGTAAAAGGTACATAAAGTCGATTTTGATTGATTTTGATAGTTTGACCTTTATGGGTGACCTTGGGTGACCTTAATCGAAATTCCGAGGAAAACCCCACCTTCATTTTGAGGCGCTCTTTGGAATGGTGTCATTTAAAAAGCCGTGCAAAGCACCGTTTCTCCGTAAAAAGGTACACAAAGTCGATTTTGATTGATTTTGATAGTTTGACCTTTATGGGTAACCTTGGGTGACCTAAATCGAAATTCCGAGGAAAACCCCACCTTCATTTTGAGGCGCTCTTTGGAATGGTGCCATTTAAAAAGCCGTGCAAAGCACCGTTTCTCCGTAAAAAGGTACACAAAGTCGATTTTGATTGATTTTGATAGTTTGACCTTTATGGGTGACCTTGGGTGACCTAAATCGAAATTCCGAGGAAAACCCCACCTTCATTTTGAGGCGCTTTTTCGAATGTTGTCATTTAAAAAAAACGTGCAAAGCACCGTTTGTCCGTAAAAAGGTACATAAGGTTGATTTTGGTTGATTTTGATAGTTTGACCTTGATGGGTGACCTTGCACGTTTGCACCTTACCTTGCACCTTAATAGAAATTCCGAGGAAAACCCCACCTTCATTTTGAGGCGTTCTTTCGAATGGTGCCATTTAAAAAGCCGTGCAAAGCACCGTTTGTCCGTAAAAAGGTACATAAAGTCGATTTTGATTGATTTTGATAGTTTGACCTTTATGGGTGACCTTGGGTGACCTAAATCGAAATTCCGAGGAAAACCCTACCTTCATTTTGAGGCGCTCTTTCGAATGGTGTCATTAAAAAACGTGCAAAGCACCGTTTGTCCGTAAAAAGGTGCATAAGGTCGATTTTGGTTGATTTGGATAGTTTGACCTTGATGGGTGACCTTGGGTGACCTTCATCGAAATTCCGAGGAAAACCCCACCTTAATTTTGAGGCGCTCTTTGGAATGGTGCCATTTAAAAAGCCGTGCAAAGCACCGTTTGTCCGTAAAAAGGTACATAAAGTCGATTTTGATTGATTTTGATAGTTTGACCTTTATGGGTGACCTTGGGTGACCTAAATCGAAATTCCGAGGAAAACCCCACCTTCATTTTGTGCCGCTCTTTCGAATGGTGGCCATTGCGAGGCCGTGCGGTGTACCGTTTGTCCGTAAAAAGGTACATAAGGTCGATTTTGATAGTTTGACCTTGATGGGTGACCTTGGGTGACCTAAATCGAAATTCCGAGGAAAACCCCACCTTCATTTTGTGCTGCTCTTTCGAATGGTGGTCATTGCGAGGCCGTGCAGTGTACCGTTTGTCCGTAAAAAGGTACATAAGTGTACACAACCTTCTTTACGCATTTGACCTTGACCTATGACCTTGGCATTACAAATAACATCAGATTCGTGACCCTCGTATGCGACTTGACCTACATGCGTATTGTAGGCAAAAAATTCGGCCGTTGCAAATTTCTGTTTTGTTGGCTGTTGGCTAACTTCACGGACATCAAAGACAATAGGTAGCAGATCTCCCGAGCAAAAATAGTTATTATGACGTTTTAATTATTTTTTTGAATTATTTTTGACGCGATCTGTTCCCCGTGCTTCTCTCATTTTGACCAAACTCCAGAAAGCCTGTGCGCAGCTTCCAGACAGGTATCCAGCAACTGGTTTACACCAGGCCCTGGATCCGTTGGAATTAAGCCTTCCCAAGTCATGCGCGAGACCGTCTCCTCATTTGTTGCGATGCTGTATGTTGTAAAAAATCAGCCATGCATCGCGCCAACTGATCACACATACCTGCTACGAAAATATCGTATCGGTTCACCAGTCACCGCTACTGCGTGTTATCATTGACCTCATTTCGTCAACTCTTGACAGTTGTACCGCACATCAGTAGCACACGCACCTAAAATTATCACATCAGTAGCACACGCAGTCACCTTACACGACATTGATTTATCATTTCTCAGATCCCATGCTGCAGGGGACCCACTCAAAACAAGTGACCGAAATCCGCGAAGTTTTCTTTTAAAAAAAACGGTTGGGGGGTCCGCATACAAGGGGGCCCGCTCTTAGGGCTCTGACCCCCCCCCCCCCCCAAATGGAATCCTGCGTGCGCCACTGACCTAGTGCATAAATTGCAAGTCCGCTCAATAGATGGCACTGTGAGCGGGTGCCATAAAATCCTTACAGGAAATGCAGAGAACAGCTTTATTGTCCATGATAACTCCATGACAATCACTACGGTTGTCAAACAGCATACGGAGAATTCGAAAATCATATTTTAAAAAAAAAATGTGAAAAATAATGAATGCCCAAATGTACGATATTGACTAAAAATCTCAAAAGTGTCCCCAAAAAGAGGCCGGTGGCACCTCCAAATTTGATTTGAAAAATTTCAAAAAATTCATGTAAGTTTGTAATGATATAGCGCATAATAATTGCACTATTAATCTGTGCATGCTCGCAAAAACCTATCGAATGACCCGGCTTACTGTCTATCCCTTGATGCATCGAGTATCGACATTCGGTCATACAGTTAAGTTATTTGTGCTCTTTTATTTTGCATTGGCTGGCATGACAAGAAGATGCGAATTGCATGGCTTTTTCTTTGATTTGACATTCTGTTGGCAGCGGGGGATCGGCAAAGCGAGGGTACCGCCCCCACCCCCGCTTATCGCCGCGCTTCCCACCTTTTTAACGGAAGTTTTATTGCTGGTTCGGCGAAAATGACTATTGCCAGCAAAAACTAACAAAAAAAAACATCACAGTTCCTTCAATATGGTTGCAGTTTTTGTGTAGCACAATAATGTTCACGGTCACGGGCGCCCTTCCAATTTGGAGGGTCGGCCGGGGATCCTTGAGGGTTAGCCGAGCCCTTCGAGGGTCGACTGAGGCAAATAGTCGACCCTCTGGAAGGCCGATCTGGGGCTTCACGGATAACAACCAAGGCTTTTGGAGTATCAACTGGACCTGGTCCCTTTGGCTAGTGCATCAGTACACGAAATAGGGCCTGTGCGTACGGTACTCTCACAAAACTCACCGTAAATTTGGCCGGCCTGGCCAAAATACGGCGAGTTTTTGTGGATGTAGGTACCTTGGGGCTCCCTGGTCGAACACAAAACGAACGATTTAGTTTTCTTCCATTTTTGAGATTTTTTCTCTCTAAAATATGCCCCTCTAAAAACATAGTGGGCCAAATTCGGTGTTTTTTGGTGGGGAACCTTATACCCGCTGATAAAAATCCCCCCCCCCCCCCTGGAGTGAATTATGGGAACGCCACTGATCCAAGTTGTGCTTTTTCAGTCTCAAATCCAAATATTCTGAGGTCTTCGCCAAAATATGAGGAGCATTTAACGGCATTAATTAGTACGTATATCCGTGCACGGAGTAAGCTGAATCACTTTTCATATGAACTGGCCTGGTAGCGGTCAGAACACCCCCCACTTCTGCTACCTCGGAAGGTCGAGCGCTTCGACCTGTGTAACCTGCAGCTGACCGGAACCGGAGAGAGGAGAGAGGAACTCCGGTGAAAGGGGGAGCGTAACGCTGCAACAGCGCCAATTCGCTGTCCGGTCATGTCCAGGTCATCAGTCACATTACACCTCATGATCTCACGAGCATTATGCCTGTTCGCGACGAGCATGCATCGCTAGAGCGTGTCAGCGGCCAGTTAACACGCATTGCGTCAGCCCGTCAGCCCGTCAGCCCGTCAGCCCGTCAGCCCGTCAGCCCGTCAGCCCGTCAGCCCGTCAGCCCGTCAGTCCGTCAGCCCGCCGGCCCGTCAGCCCGTCAGTCCGTCAGTCCGTCAGTCCGTCAGCCCGTCAGCCCGTCGGCCCGCCGGCCCGCCGGCCCGTCAGCCCGTCAGCCCGTCAGCCCGTCAGCCCGTCAGCCCGCCAGCCCGCCAGCCCGCCAGCCCGCCAGCCCGTCAGCCCGTCAGCCCGTCAGCCCGTCAGCCCGTCAGCCCGTCAGCCCGTCAGCCCGTCAGCCCGTCAGCCCGTCAGCCGGACTGGACGGACGGGGGACGGGGGTGGGGCGGAGTGGCTGCTGCATATGATGGCCGCCGCCGCCGCCGCCGCGCAGGTGCCGCTGAGGTGCGGCCGGCGGCAGTCCGGGCGCCGCGCGCGGAACGCGTATGGCCCGCTGCCGAGCGCACACACCTTCACACACCGACACTCAAACAAGCTACTAATAGATCGCCGCTCGGGCCGTGGACGGTCGCCGGAGCGGGTGCCGGCAGGCCCCGAGGGAGGAGCCTTGCCGCTGTACGGTCGGAGCGTCAGGGGTCAGGGCGCGCTCAGGGCATACATGGGCAGGTGACTTGCCGCTGTACGGTCGGAGCGTCAGGGGTCAGGGCGCGCTCAGGGCACACAGGGGCAGGTGACTCGCCGCTGTACGGTCGGAGCGTCAGGGGTCAGGGCGCGCTCAGGGCATACAGGGGCAGGTGACTTGCCGCTGTACGGTGGGAGCGTCAGGGGTCAGGGCGCGCTCAGGGCATACATGGGCAGGTGACTTGCCGCTGTACGGTCGGAGCGTCAGGGGTCAGGGCGCACTCAGGGCACACAGGGGCAGGTGACTTGCCGCTGTACGGTCGGAGCGTCAGGGGTCAAAGCGCGCTCAGGGCATACAGGGGCATGTGACTCGCCGCTTTACGGTCGGAGCGTCAGGGGTCAGGGCGCGCTCAGGGCATACAGGGGCAGGTGACTTGCCGCTGTACGGTGGGAGCGTCAGGGGTCAGGGCGCGCTCAGGGCATACATGGGCAGGTGACTTGCCGCTGTACGGTCGGAGCGTCAGGGGTCAGGGCGCACTCAGGGCACACAGGGGCAGGTGACTCGCCGCTGCAGCTCGCCGCCCGTTATCATCGTGTATTTACACCTCTCCACCACCGCCACTCGTAGCGTACAACCCCCATCAAGTTGATAACATACTACCCGCGAGATTCGTGTGTTGTTCGGCAACTTCGGGAACATCCATTAGAGTGGGCGCTTCGACTAGCGATCTAGTACTGATGTGAAGAGACTGGCAAGGGCCGCAAGCTCTGCTATGTGCCATAGTGGAGCGTGCCACATCTGCTCTTCGAGGCAGCAGAGGCGTGCTGTGTGCATTCGGCCGAACTCACGCCGGTAGCCTGCCGCCGGGACGGGAGACGGCAGGCCGGCGGCCGTCGGCACAGCTGCAACTCTTCCAGACGGCTGCTGATGAACGCAATTGGCCGGCACGACATGCACCGCCGGACAGAGGAGTCGCGCCGGCCGCTCCACCGCCCCCGCCTGGCAGCCGCCCCCGCCTGGCAGTCGCCCCCGCCTGGCAGTCGCTCACACTCGAATAGACGCCCCGCCAGACCGGCCGCCCCCGCCTGCTGAGTCGCCCCGCCCGGTAACCCTGGGGTAACCGCCCCGTCCCGCAAGTCGGCAGTTCAAGATAACCATGATAGCGCCAGCATTGATCCGCGGACGATGACTACTTCAATCTACGTCGTTTGTCAGCTGAGCTTAACAAAGTTAGGGCCGAACCAGCCCATTACATGTCATCATCGCCCGGTTTGACGGGAGTCGGAACACTTGGCAGCGCCGCTCCACGTCTTAAGCCAGGCTCAATTCACCAATATACAATGCGCGTTTAACCGCTTGTTGACTGTTGTATATCCGTAGACCAGCTACGTGATGTGGCGTGGCAGCTCCGTGATGTGGCGTGGCAGCTCCGTGATGTGACGTGGCAGCTCCGTGATGTGACGTGACAGCTCCGTGATGTGACGTGGCAGCTCCGTGATGTGGCGTGGCAGCTCTGTGATGTGGCGTGGCAGCTCCGTGATGTGGCGTAGCAACTCCGTGATATGGCGTGGCAGCTCCGTGATGTGATGTGACAGCTCCGTGATGTGGCGTGGCAGCTCCGTGATGTGACAGCTCCGTGATGTGGCGTGACAGCTCCGTGATGTGGCGTGGCAGCTCCGTGATGTGACGTGTCAGCTCCGTGTGTGACGTGACAGCTCCGTGATGTGACGTGGCAGCTCCGTGATGTGGCGTGGCAGATCCGTGATGTGACGTGGCAGCTCCGTGATGTGACGTGACAGCTCCGTGGTGTGACGTGGCAGCTTCGTGATGTGACGTGGCAGCTCCGTGATGTGACGTGACAGCTCCGTGATGAGACGTGGCATATCCGTGATGTGACGTAGCAGCTTCGTGGTGTGACGTGGAGGCTCCGTGATGTGACAGCTCCGTGATATGACGTGACAGCTCCGTGATGTGACGTGGAGGCTCCGTGATGTGACAGCTCCGTGATATGACGTGACAGCTCCGTGATGTGACGTGGAGGCTACGTGATGTGACAGCTCCGTGATGTGACGTGGCAGCTCCGTGATGTGACGTGACAGCTCCGTGATGTGACGTGGCAGCTCCGTGATGTGACGTGGCAGCTCCGTGATGTGATGTGGCAGCTCCATGATGTGACGTGGCAGCTCCGTGATGTGACGTGGCAGCTCCGTGATGTGACGTGGAGGCTACGTGATGTGACAGCTCCGTGATGTGACGTGGCAGCTCCGTGATGTGACGTGGCAGCTCCCGTGATGTGACGTGGTAGCTCCATGATGTGACGTGGCAGCTCGTGGTGTGACGTGGCAGCTCCGTGATGTGACGTGGCAGCTCCGTGATGTGACGTGGCAGCTCCCGTGCTGTGACGTGGATAAGCGACGAACACGAGTTTCTCATTGGATGCACGGGTACTGAATTAAATCAACGGTCGCAGGAGACATATCGCCTCTGTGATCATCTCTGTGCCGGCGACCAAACCAGCCGCGCACGGCACCCCAGAGGGCATCAGAGGTGGCACCACCGGCTCCCGGGGTCAGAGCGGGGTCAAAGGCAAAGCGGCGACATCGGCGGTCCGTTATCCAGACATGCCTGGCCGGCACACGTCGAATGCCGTGCTCTTATCACGTCGACTGGAGCCGAACCGTGGCGGACTGGCGCCGACTGCGCCTCGGAGGTGGTGAGACGCTATGCTGAGCTGTGTTCAGACTGATAGAAGGGCTCAAAAACGTCCGAAAGGCCGTGCGACTGCGGCTGACGGTGGCAGGGTTCCCCGCAGGACGGCAGGGCAGCAGGAAACCCCGGCGTTATTCGAATGGATTGCAGTCATGTTTGATACATACGGAGCACTGCGTGATGGCATATCTGATGTATTCCATCGCCTGTACATACGAACGATAACACAACAATGGCACTATCTTATCCCGCTAGTCTTAAAGCTCTCCCTTACTTTCAAAACCATTGACTTTGACAAACATCCCTAAGCGAATACATATTGATGTCGGTGCTGTTTTCGTCCAATGTCCTAACGGACCAACGGATCACATTCAATAAACCAGTAAGGCCCCGTAGTTGGCGATGAACGAGCGAGCGCGAAGGA
This sequence comes from Chirona hameri, assembly GCA_036785665.1. Classification (NCBI taxonomy): domain Eukaryota; kingdom Metazoa; phylum Arthropoda; class Thecostraca; order Balanomorpha; family Balanidae; genus Chirona; species Chirona hameri. The sequence goes on from JAXIVJ010003272.1 coordinate 24,445, forward strand.
AATGTATGGGCATTTCAACTCGATCGGGCAAGTATTTACCGAGATACAAAAAAGGGTGCGCACGTGCGTACGTGCAGAGGCACCCACCCTTGACTTGTGGGAAAGTGGGGGCTGAGAGGTCCCTAACCACGCGCCAAATTAGAATACAATCGGCTCAGCAGTTCCCGAGATACAAAACAGGGGTGTGCACGTGCGCACGTGCAGAGTCACCCCACACATGACGTGTGGGAAACTGGCGGACGAAAGGTCCCTAACCACACAACAAATTTGTACACAATCGGCTCAGCCGTTCCTGAGATATAGAATAGGGGTGTGCACGTGCGCACGTGCAGAGGCACCCCACCCCTGGCTTGTGGGAAAGTGGCGACTGAGAGGTCCCTAACCACACACCAAATTTGCACACAATCGGCTCAGCCGTTGCAGAGTTTTTGCGAGAAAACACTTTTCAACACCCCTCACGCAGCACGCGACACGCGCAGTGGTAGTCACCCACATGAGTCAGCACCGGTCTCAAACAGGGTAAATTGGATGGGGCTGCTCAGCAAAGAAGTCCGCTTGTGAATTGGACGTGTGGTTGCAGAGATATGAATTTCTCAAAAACGTCGCCACGGGTCGGGTCGGGCCGCTCATAATCAGATTTTTCCCATATACCACGGAAGGACGAGCGAGCGCTTCGCGCTCGCTCGTAATAACCATGGTAATACAATCCTTCACATTTCAAGTAATATTATGTACATTCCATTTTCGGAAATGCATTCACGAGACAAACTCGCTGCTTGGATTAACAGTTTGTGCCAAAATCGAGGCTGCATACTGTCTAAAGCTGACTTGGCCGAGCTGTCGTCCTCGGGAGCAATACACAGCCGCCTGCCCTCGGACTGGCCCGGCCTGACGATATATCCCCGGGCTGACGACGGTCGTTGGATAGTCCCAGTTACCGTTGGTAAGGGAACCTGCTGCTCATTGCGACGGAAGGCAGGCCGGCAGGAGCCATGCATTAATATCAGCGGCAACACGCGGGAACGGATCCGTGAAAGGTCAACGGATCAACGGATCAAGAACAGATCCGTGAAAGGTCAACGGATCAACGGATCAAGAACAGATCCGTGAAAGGTCAACGGATCAACGGATCAAGAACGGATCCGTGAAAGGTCAACCATCGGAAGGGAGCGCAAAGAGCAGGATGTATCAACAGCAGTAATTGACAAAGAGCAAATGGCAATTAGCAACCGCAGGCCAGATTTCTGGCGAAAATCCCTCATATGACCCCGGAAGATGGAGTGTGTAATCATATCAGTGGAGAAAAACAATACAAATGACTGAGTCTCAATAATTCGGAAAATAGTCGAAAAAGAGACACTTTTTTTTACTATTTTCCGAATTATTGAGACTCAAATCATTTGTATTGTTATTTCTGAATTATGCCAAGTTTCAAATAAGGGTTAAACTGAATTGATATCAGTGGAGGTTTGTGACTAGTGGGAGATTGATATCAGTGGATGTTTGTGACTAGTGGGAGATTGATATCAGTGGAGGTTTGTGACTAGTGGGAGATTGATATCAGTGGAGGTTTGTGACTAGTGGGAGATTGATATCAGTGGAGGTTTGTGACTAGTGGGAGATTGATATCAGTGGAGGTTTGTGACTAGTGGGAGATTGATATCAGTGGAGGTTTGTGACTAGTGGGAGGTACTGAGAGGAGCATACGCCAGCGAAGTTGGGAGAAAAAGCACCGGGGTGGTTACTGAGACCACCCACCAGGCGGTCCCTGCCCTCCCTCTCCAGCTAAGCAGGGGGTCCAGCTGCGTGTTGCGCTGTCGGCGTCATTCATTCACACGGGACGGGCCGTTGTAGAACCTTTTGCGGCGAACTTGACTGCCGGAGAAGGTTCGACCACGACAGAAACAGGTCCAGGCCACCAGAGATGACTGCACGGCACCCAGAGGCAAATTATCTAGACCGCGGAGGGGTGGAGGTACTGCATCACCAGGGGAATGGCCCAAATCACGACAGAATGAGCAAGAGCTGCCTCGAGCCGGAGCCCAGCTGCCTCGAGCCGGAGCCCAGCTGCCTCGAGCCGGAGCCCAGCTGTACCACAACTTGAGTCCTGAGAAGCAGCAATGGCCGTCCAACGTTTCTTAACAGTAACGTTTCTTAGTACCAGCCATGCCTATTATTGGCCGCCACTGCCACTGGCCTTTTTGCCGCCGTGCCTTCCTTGCCACCGACGGCTGTCGAGTATCCATTACAGTCGTCACCACATCCCTCCGTATCTTGTTAGCCGCGCCGGTGTTAGCTATATCGATATCGGTATCCAATGTCAGGACAAAAACAGACCCCTCACCAACCAAACCGACCTGAAAACACCACCGCAATGATTGGTCTCCCGTCCCCTCCCTGCAACACCCAGCACCCAGCACGTCCATCCGGTGTCTTCCCCTCGGCTGCGACCTGGTGACCTCCGCCACTCACCAGTTCCGTTGACGATGGCCGGCCAGCGCGGCCGGCGCCGGCCGCCTGACTCAGTCCACCTGTCTCTCTCTGGCGTCGCGCGGCTCCGGGTCACACGATTCCGTCACCTGACTGCGTGTCGGCCGGCCGGGTCACCTGCCGATCACCATGGCGGCGCTACTGAGCGGGCAGAGCGCACCGCGCGCCCCGCCGCCGCCGCCGCCGCTCGGACCACTGAAATGTAAGAAGGCGGCGACGGCTGGCACCGAGCGTGGCCGCCAGTCGTGGCGGTACTAACCGTCGGCGCGGCGGCCGCCTGCCAGGTGGGTGGGACGCCGACGCCGTATGCCAACGGTGCCGGTCGCCAGGGGAGGCACGGTTCAGCGCGTTCAGGATACGAGGGGAGACATCGTTACAGGGAAAGGGTTCAGTGCAAACTAGATAGGATCAGTACGGGTCAGACTCAGGGATACATGGTTCAGAACACAGCATATACTCAAAAGACGCAGTCAGGAAAAACAAATGTGGTTCAGCTCAATTAATTATTTCGGGGTGATGTCACACCCACACGAGGTCGACAAATCACCCAACGCTATCAGCTAGCATTCCGACAACCTGGCAATTATTTGTACTATATTCGTTTTCCGGGAACGGTTCGATTTATTTTCAGGGGACGTCGGATGGTTGACCTGCCAGCGCTGGCTTCGATGACAACAACGCCAATGAAACTGACGGAAGCCACTCATCAGGGGCGGATAATTCAACCGTGCTGGCACCTGACCGGAGACAGAGTCGACCTTAAATCTATCCAATATTGCAATCGTAAGATGATCACCGATTCACGGCTGTTTCAGCGCCAGGACACTATCTGCGTTGAACGAGTTTCCGGACGAAGACGGACCGTCACCACGGGGCCTCAGGAAGAGGAAGCCACCCCAGGATGCTTCAACTGCTTGAGGATGAGGATATTCGAAGATGTCTCCGTCGTATTCGGAGGCGAGGACATCCGTGGTGGCTTCAGTGTTTCAGACTCACCACTTGGTCCAATCCCAGGACTGATGACGTTGTTGTATGTACCGCGTCCTCAACGTCTCCAAAAGATACGCATTCACCGCTGTCGACCAGGTCGCAGGACGGGCAGGCTGCCCACTGTGCTTCAGGAGGCCGAGTAAAGTCGCAAGCATCAGGACTCAGAAAAAAGGGTCTTCCTACCTCCTCAGGATGAACGCGAGGACGGGCGAGTGTTCTGATATAGTAAACGAAATGAAACATCATATTTCTGCAACTTGTTTATTCGTGATGTATCGCATATTGATGGCAAGGCTGGCAATGGCAAGGATGAATGTCACTGATGATTCAGTGTCAAAACTGGACAAACGTCTTTCGCACGGGTCACAGATCGCAGCCAGATCAGACTCGCACACGCATATTGACACCAAACAACCGGCCAAAGACTCGCAGAATAGACAAGTTGCTTGGCACTGCAAATGAAAACGACCCAAAACGAAACTGACGTCACTCCACTAAGACAGGCATTCAAAGCCTCTCACAAAGAAGCTGATTCTGCTCCAGTTCAGACGGCCCAAGAACCGGCAGGAAAGGTGCTGACACATCTCACCATTTGTTCTCGTAAGTACTAATGAAACCACTGCGACCCTCAGACAAATTTCTCTCTTCCGAGGCGGCACCCCAGACGTGTCCAGCAGGCGGCACACATGAACAGCCACTGTGCTGTGCGGACGATGACGATACCCTGCCGTGTCCAAACGTCGGAACTCCCGAAATCGGGACGCGGAAGACGTGTGCTGAACCCTGAATCAGACGTTTGTCATCCGAGTGTCTTTGCCAGTCACCTGGCCAGTTGCACAATTCGTCCTCCCCGGCCGGAGACACTTCCCGCGGCGTTTAACAACAAGACGAGATACTTGCGGCTCCCGACACCTGCAGTCGAGGTCCTGTATCACAGCGACACTTCTATCGCGCTGAGTACAGCAGTCAAACTCTACAACAAGTTCGCCTTCACGTGCCTTCAATGCACAGCAATATTCCAGAGAGCAGAGATCCGTCCAAGCCTCTTAGCTCTGCCGACCGTGCTAACAGCAGACTCTCGCCCCAACAGCCGTCCACTCCGGGCCCTGCTCCACGTCTGCACGAGCCGTCCACTCCGGGCCCTGCTCCACGTCTGCACGATGCTCCGGGCCCTGCTCCACCGGGCCCTGATCCACGTCTGCACGAGCCGTCCACTCCAGGCCCTGCTCCACCGGGCCCTGCTCCACGTCTGCACGATGTCACAGCCGGCCGTCGAGCGATCACCAGTCCCGGCACCGCCGGACGCGAGTTAGACCGAGTCAGCTGGCGCCGCCGGACGCGAGTTAGACCGAGTCAGCTGGCACCGCCGGACGCGAGTTAGACCGAGTCAGCTGGCGCCGCCGGACGCGAGTTAGACCGAGTCAGCTGGCACCGCCGGACGCGAGTTAGACCGAGTCAGCTGGCGCCGCCGGACGCGAGTTAGACCGAGTCAGCTGGCACCGCCGGACGCGAGTTAGACCGAGTCAGCTGGCACCGCCGGACGCGAGTTAGACCGAGTCAGCTGGCGCCGCCGGACGCGAGTTAGACCGAGTCAGCTGGCACCGCCGGACGCGAGTTAGACCGAGTCAGCTGGCGCCGCCGGACGCGAGTTAGACCGAGTCAGCTGGCGCCGCCGGACGCGAGTTAGACCGAGTCAGCTGGCGCCGCCGGACGCGAGTTAGACCGAGTCAGCTGGCGCCGCCGGACGCGAGTTAGACCGAGTCAGCTGGCACCGCCGGACGCGAGTTAGACCGAGTCAGCTGGCGCCGCCGGACGCGAGTTAGACCGAGTCAGCTGGCACCGCCGGACGCGAGTTAGACCGAGTCAGCTGGCAACCGCCGGACGCGAGTTAGACCGAGTCAGCTGGCACCGCCGGACGCGAGTTAGACCGAGTCAGCTGGCGCCGCCGGACGCGAGTTAGACCGAGTCAGCTGGCGCCGCTGGACGCGAGTTAGACCGAGTCAGCTGGCGCCGCCGGACGAGAGTTAGACCGAGTCAGCTGGCACCGCCGGACGCGAGTTAGACCGAGTCAGTTGGCACCGCCGGACGCGAGTTAGACCGAGTCAGCTGGCGCCGCCGGACGCAAGTTAGACCGAGTCAGCTGGCGCCGCCGGACGCGAGTTAGACCGAGTCAGCTGGCACCGCCGGACGCGAGTTAGACCGAGTCAGCTGGCACCGCCGGACGCGAGTTAGACCGAGTCAGCTGGCGCCGCCGGACGCGAGTTAGACCGAGTCAGCTGGCACCGCCGGACGCGAGTTAGACCGAGTCAGCTGGCACCGCCGGACGCGAGTTAGACCGAGTCAGCTGGCACCGCCGGACGCGAGTTAGACCGAGTCAGCTGGCGCCGCCGGACGCGAGTTAGACCGAGTCAGCTGGCGCCGCTGGACGCGAGTTAGACCGAGTCAGCTGGCGCCGCCGGACGAGAGTTAGACCGAGTCAGCTGGCACCGCCGGACGCGAGTTAGACCGAGTCAGTTGGCACCGCCGGACGCGAGTTAGACCGAGTCAGCTGGCGCCGCCGGACGCAAGTTAGACCGAGTCAGCTGGCGCCGCCGGACGCGAGTTAGACCGAGTCAGCTGGCACCGCCGGACGCGAGTTAGACCGAGTCAGCTGGCGCCGCCGGACGCGAGTTAGACCGAGTCAGCTGGCACCGCCGGACGCGAGTTAGACCGAGTCAGCTGGCGCCGCCGGACGCAAGTTAGACCGAGTCAGCTGGCGCCGCCGGACGCGAGTTAGACCGAGTCAGCTGGCGCCGCCGGACGCGAGTTAGACCGAGTCAGCTGGCGCCGCCGGTCCAGTCACAGAAACTCCGGAGCCTCCCATCCTTCTTCGCACGGCGAGTCTCAGCCGGAGCCTGACGGCGGACAGGTGGTCCGCCGTACTGGTACAGCCAGTCTCAGCCGTACTAGTACAGCCAGTCTCATGCGTACTGGTACAGCCAGTCTCAGCCGTACTGGTACAGCCAGTCTCAGGCGTACTGGTACAGCCAGTCTCAGCCGTACTGGTACAGCCAGTCTCAGCCGTACTGGTACAGCCAGTCTCAGGCGTACTGGTACAGCCAGTCTCAGCCGTACTGGTACAGCCAGTCTCAGCCATACTGGTACAGCCAGTCTCAGCCATACTGGTACAGCCAGTCTCAGCCGTACTGGTACAGCCAGTCTCAGCCGTACTGGTACAGCCAGTCTCAGCCGTACTGGTACAGCCAGTCTCAGCCGTACTGGTACAGCCAGTCTCAGCCGTACTGGTACAGCCAGTCTCAGCCGTACTGGTACAGCCCGTCTCAGCCGGAGCCTCACCACGGCCCGCCGTACGTCGAGTCTCCGTTGGTGAACGGCGAGCCGCGGCTGCGGTCCGAGTCGTACGGCGAGCGGCGCAGCAGGCTGGGACTGCCGTAGATCGGGCCCTTGTCGTCGGTCCACAGATGCGTGCGGGACGGACTGTCCGCTTGGTACGGCGGTGGCGGTGAGCCGAACTGCGGCGGCGGCGTCTTGGCCGGCGTGGCGGCCGGGGCGGGGGCGGGGGCGGCGGCGGTCAGCGGCCGCAGCTGGCGTAGCAGCAGGAAGACCAGCGTGGCGGCGCCGAGCGCCGTCAGCAGGGTGCAGACTGAGCTCCAGTACTGGCCAATAAGCAGCCAGAGCACGTGACCCCAGCCGGCCGGCGGCGGCGGCGGGTGGAAGGCGGCGTCGGTAGGCGACAGACGGATGGGTACCGTCACCGTCTGTCCGCTGGCCGGTACCGTCAGCAGCACCGAGAGGTCTGCGGGCCGCGGGCCGGGCAGCCAGGCGGCCGGCCGCAGGGACACGGTCACCAGCAGCCGGTCACCGTCCCGCCGCGGAGCAGACGCCTGCCGAGACAGCAGCACCGTCAGCATCATCACCATCAGGACACAATCGGCCAGCAGCACCGTCAGCATCATCACCATCAGGACACAATCGGACAGCAGCACCGTCAGCATCATCACCATCAGGACACAATCGGCTCAACAGTCCCAATAATCAGCCATGCAGTCTCCAACAGGACCACTGCCTGGTCTACTGACCTGCAGCAGGCGGCTGTCGCTGAACAGGACCACTGCCTGGTCTACTGACCTGCAGCAGGCGGCTGTCGCTGAACAGGACCACTGCCTGGTCTACTGACCTGCAGCAGGCGGCTGTCGCTGAACAGGACCACTGCCTGGTCTACTGACCTGCAGCAGGCGGCTGTCGCTGAACAGGACCACTGCCTGGTCTACTGACTTGCAGCAGGCGGCTGTCGCTGAACAGGACCACTGCCTGGTCTACTGACCTGCAGCAGGCGGCTGTCGCTGAACAGGACCACTGCCTGGTCTACTGACCTGCAGCAGGCGGCTGTCGCTGAACAGGACCACTGCCTGGTCTACTGACCTGCAGCAGGCGGCTGTCGCTGAACAGGACCACTGCCTGGTCTACTGACCTGCAGCAGGCGGCTGTCGCTGAACAGGACCACTGCCTGGTCTACTGACTTGCAGCAGGCGGCTGTCGCTGAACAGGACCACTGCCTGGTCTACTGACCTGCAGCAGGCGGCTGTCGCTGAACAGGACCACTGCCTGGTCTACTGACCTGCAGCAGGCGGCTGTCGCTGAACAGGACCACTGCCTGGTCTACTGACCTGCAGCAGGCGGCTGTCGCTGAACAGGACCACTGCCTGGCCTACTGACCTGCAGCAGGCGGCTGTCGCTGACTGCAGTTGTCACTGAGGACAGCAGGTCCCGGGCTCCCAGCAGTCTCAGCTCGGTGGAGATGACCGGACCGCCGAGCCGCAGCTCGTCCGTTTCCGGGTGGACGGGCGGCAGCAGCGGCAGCGGCAGCGGTGCGGAGCGCAGCGCCGGCTGTCCGGCGGCGGCTGCCACCTCCGCCGTCACCACCAGATCCGCGGCGAGCCGGGCGGCGGCCGCGCCGGCCGGACACAGCGGCGTCAGCTCACACTGGTACCCGCCTGACGACCGCGGCAGGCAGAGCGTCAGAGGGAGGCATAGTCAATGGTAAGGACTAAGGAGTCATCTCCACCGCCGGCAGGCAGAGCGGCAGAGGGAGGCAGAGCGGCAGAGGAGGCAGAGCGGCAGAGGTAGGCATAGTCAATGGTAAGCAGTCATCTCCACCGCCGGCAGGCAGACCGGCAGAGGGAGGCATAGTCAATGGTAAGGAGTCATCTCCACCGCCGGCAGGCAGACCGGCAGAGGGAGACATAGTCAATGGTAAGCAGTCATGTGAGATGGACAGTACTGAGACCAGTGCGCATAATCAGTCCCGATCACCGAATACATTTGTCCGTCCACCTATTAACCTATTACCGAGCTGGAATTGTTGTCCCGGTGCTTGTACTGCAGTGATCGTCTCTACCCGCTGACCGGTGTCGGTGACCCCCCGTCTCCCCCCTGACCGGTGTCGGTGACCCCCCCCCCCGCGCTGACCGGTGTCGGTGACCACCCCCCCCCCCCCCGCTGACCGGTGTGTCGGTGCCCCCCCCCGTCTCCCCCTGACCGGTGTCGGTGGACCAGTGTGAGGAAAGTGGTCCGTTTCTCCATTTTTCTTAACTTGGGAGTTTTGTTCCGTGAAAACTTTAGACTGTAAATATTTTATTTTTTATTCTGCGGGTGCAAATGGCTGACGAGCATAACAAATAGACTGATACTTGACTTTCCGAACAATGGCCGGAACGTGACAGTGATGCGACATAAATTGTAAAAAAAAATAGTACGGCGGAACCTCCAAATTCACAACATCCGAAATTTGTGCAGTGATTTAGGGAAGGAAAACTGGTACTTTTAAAAAACAAAATAACCAAAATCCTTTAAAACCTACCAAAACAGTTTTTGCGCATTCAGGTTACAACTCCGCCACCGATACCATCGTCATCGGGCCATGGATAACCCTGGGACACTAAAAACACGTTATGCAAAAGACGGCAGTACTTTAGACTGATACCTGAGCCCAGTTTCCCATATACTCACACGCAACGATACAAGGTACCTTTTTAACATACGACCCGGGAGTCTCGGTCCCCGACTGGCGCCAAGACCATATCTTTACAGGAAATACGACTGACGATTCATCAACTTTCCACATCATAATATATGCACATATTGGCATATATGAAAATAGGTTGTGTAGAAACGCGTATCAAAAATTACGCAAAAATTACTGGTATACGCATTACAAAATTTGTTCCGTCGCTGACGAGACATTTTATCCGCGAATTTAGGTCGTGGAATCACCTTTCTGACGCTGCGGTGGACCCCCCCCCCCCCCCGCTGACCGGTGTCGGTGGACCCCCCCCCCCCCCCGTCCCCCGCTGACCGGTGTCGGTGGACCGCCCCCCCCCCCACTGACCGGTGTCGGTGGACCGCCCCCCCCCTCCACTGACCGGTGTCGGTGGACCGCCCCCCCCCCCCCTCCACTAACCGGTGTCGGTGGACCCCCCCCCCCTCCACACTGACCGGTGTCGGTGCCCGCCCCCCCCCTCCACTGACCGGTGTCGGTGGACCGCCCCCCCCCCCCCACAGACCGGTGTCGGTGGACCGCCCCCCCCCCCTCCACTGACCGGTGTCGGTGGACCGCCCCCCCCCCCCCCCTCCACAGACCGGTGTCGGTGGACCCCCTCCCCCACTGACCGGTGTCGGTGGACCCCCTCCCCCACTGACCGGTGTCGGCGCTGAAGACGGCACGGGCGCTGAACAGCTGCTCGGCGGTGACGCCGGCCGCCGGGCGACTCAGACTGAGCCGGCAGGAGGCGGCGGCCGGACTGCCGGTCGCCAGAGACTGCAGCGCCGCCGAGCAACGGGCGCCCGGCGGCGGCGGCGCAGAGTCGGCAGACAGGCTCAGGGGCAGACGGTACGGCTCCCGGTGACAGGCGGACACGGACGCGACCGCCGCGGGACGAGACAGAGACACCTGTCGACACGCGGGCAGACGGGACGCAGGTCAGGTCAGGCCAGGGTAGGTCAGGGTAGGTCAGGCCAGGTCAGGCCAGGTCAGGTCAGGCCAGGCCAGGCCAGGCCAGGGTCAGTGTCAGCGAAGTGGCCCTTTTCTCCATTTTTCTGAACTTGGAAGTTTTGTTCCATGAAAACTTTGACTGTAAAGAATGATTTTTTTTTAAATCTGTGGGTGCAAATGGCTGACAAGCATAAAAAATGTCAGGAGAACTGAGAAGATAGGAGAAAAAAAATAACATACATTATTATTTTACAGGCTGCTATCATCATAGGAGAGAGGACAACCCTGAAGACCTTCACTCCAGGGATTTCCAAGCTTCATCACTGTCTATAGCTGGGCCGGCAAGCTACACTTGGACACTGGCAGGCGGCAGCATGAATGGTCAACCTTGAATCTAGATGGAATCTGTATCATGTTGTTGTGTTGTTTATGGGTGAAGATTGAAGAACCATATCCTTTTGGAACCAAGAGCCCAAAGCTCTAATTGTCTTGTGTCTTAGTCTTTTGTTGTCACCTTAGTCAGTCAATACATGCGACAACCGCAGTCAGTGACAAATGCCACACAAGTTAATCTGTATTTTGTATCACCTCATGTGCATTGTCTGCAATACAAAGTATAAACAATGTCAATTGTGTTCTATTCAGTCTTTGATGTATCTCATAGTGGGCATCGTAAGGGTATGGGCTTTCACTAAATTGCCAGGTGCCAAAAGCTGGTATATGCAACCAAAAAATTGTTCCGCCGCTGGCAAAATTTTTGTTCTGCTGCTGGCAAAAAAATTGTTCCACGAACTTAGATCGTGGAACCACTTTTCTGACACTGGCCAGGGTAGGTCAGGCCAGGTCAGGTCAGGTCAGGTCAGGTCAGGCCAGGCCAGGCCAGGTCAGGTCAGGCCAGGCCAGGCCAGGCCAGGCCAGGCCAGGCCAGGCCAGGCCAGGCCAGGCCAGGCCGGGTCCGGCCAGGCCAGGCCAGGTCAGGTCAGGTCAGGTCAGGTCAGGTCAGGTTTGGTAAGTTCTGCTTACCTTGCCTTGACTTGGCCTGGTTTGGTCTCGGAACTACAGCCGATACCAAACGTGGGCGAATAGACAGCGAGGGCAGTGAGATTACTGCACAATGTAGGCAGACGTACTATGCTTGAAGGAAAATATCGGCATCAGAGAACAGTTTGGCTCACAGGAGCCGATAACTCGCACAGAATATCAAATCACGTGCTTGGAAAAATTGCATTAGGAAAGTCACATGCCTAATTAGGAATGAGAGTCTCCTCTGATATTTCGGAAAAGGAATACTCCGATCATCAGGAATCGCAACTGGCAAACTACAGCAGAGTACCACCTCGACTGCAAGTACTCTGACGTCAGCCAGGGACCAGCAGCAGCCGACCTGCAGACAGCAGACGTGTCGAGCCGTGCCGCAGCCTTACCTGAGTGACCGGCTGCACTGTGATCCGGGAGAGCGCCTGCTGGCCGTTGTCCAGTGTGAGCGTGACGGTGGCCGAGCCGGGCCGGCGGGCGGCCACGGCCCCCTCCGGCGTCACCTGGGCGGTGTCCACACTGTCCGACCGCCACCGGCCCACCACGCCGCCGGCCGTAGATGTCACCGGTGACGTCAGACAGGTGACGTCACCCACCGTCAGCTGCGTCTGAGGAGTGACGGGGTGTCGGTCAACGAGCGAGCAGGACAGGTATGTCAGGTAACGAGCGAGCGAGCGGGACAGGTATGTCAGGTAGCGCATAACGAGCGAGCAGGACAGGTATGTCAGGTAGCGCATAACGAGCGAGCAGGACAGGTATGTCAGGTAGCGCAAAACGAGCGAGCAGGACAGCTGTCAGGTAGCGCATAACGAGCGAGCAGGACAGCTATGTCAGGTAGTGCATAACGAGCGAGCAGGACAGGTATGTCAGGTAGCGCATAACGAGCAAGCAGGACAGGTATGTCAGGTAGCGCATAACGAGCGAGCAGGACAGCTGTCAGGTAGCGCATAACGAGCGAGCAGGACAGCTATGTCAGGTAGCGTATAACGAGCGAGAGGGACAGGTATGTCAGGTAGCGTATAACGAGCGAGCAGGACAGGTATGTCAGGTAGCGCATAACGAGCGAGCAGGACAGGTATGTCAGGTAGCGCATAACGAGCGAGCAGGACAGGTATGTCAGGTAGCGTATAACGAGCGAGCAGGACAGCTATGTCAGGTAGCGCATAACGAGCGAGCAGGACAGGTATGTCAGGTAGCGCATAACGAGCGAGCAGGACAGGAATGTCAGGTAGCGCATAACGAGCGAGCAGCACAGGTATGTCAGGTAGCGCATAACGAGCGAGCAGGACAGGTATGTCAGGTAGCGCATAAAGAGCGAGCAGGACAGCTATGTCAGGTAGCGCATAACGAGCGAGCAGGACAGCTATGTCAGGTAGCGCATAACGAGCGAGCAGGACAGGTGTGTCAGGTAGCGCATAACGAGCGAGCAGGACAGCTATGTCAGGTAGCGCATAACGAGCGAGCGGGACAGGTATGCCAGGTAGCGCATAACGAGCGAGCAGGACAGCTATGGCACATAGCGTATAACGAGCAAGCAGGACAGGTAAGTCAGGTAGCGCATAACGAGCGAGCAGGACAGCTATGTCAGGTAGCGTATAACAAGCGAGCAGGACAGCTGTCAGGTAGCGCATAACGAGCGAGCAGGACAGGTATGTCAGGTAGCGCATAACGAGCGAGCAGGACAGGTATGTCAGTTAGTGCATAACGAGCGAGCAGGACAGCTGGTATGTCAGGTAGTGCATAACGAGCGAGCAGGACAGGTATGTCAGGTAGTGCATAACAAGCGAGCAGGACAGGTATGTCAGGTAGTGCATAACGAGCAAGCGGGAAAGGTATGTCAGGTAGCGCATAACAAGCGAGCAGGACAGCTATGCCAGGTAGCGCATAACGAGCGATCAGGACAGGTATGTCAGGTAGCGCATAACAAGCGAGCAGGACATCTGTCAGGTAGCGCATAACGAGCGAGCCGGACAGCTGTCAGGTAGCGCATAATGAGCGAGCAGGACAGGTATGTCAGGTAGCGCATAACGAGCTAGCAAGACAGGTATGTCAGGTAGCGCATAACGAGCGGGCAGGACAGGTATGTCAGGTAGCGCATAACGAGCGAGCAGGACAGGTATGTCAGGTAGCGCATAACGAGCGAGCAGGACAGGTATGTCAGGTAGCGCATAACGAGCGAGCAGGACAGGTATGTCAGGTAGCGCATAATGAGCGAGCAGGACAGGTATGCCAGGTAGCGCATAACGAGCGAGCAGGACAGCTATGTCAGGTAGCGCATAACGAGCGAGCAGGACAGGTGTGTCAGGTAGCGCATAACGAGCGAGCAGGACAGCTATGCCAGGTAGCGCATAACGAGCGAGCAGGACAGGTATGTCAGGTAGCGCATAACGAGCGAGCAGGACAGGTATGTCAGGTAGCGCATAACGAGCGAGCAGGACAGCTATGTCAGGTAGCGCATAATTAGCGAGCAGGACAGGTATGTCAGGTAGCGCATAACGAGCGAGCAGGACATCTATGTCAGGTAGCGCATACAGATCAGCGAACAGGACGGCACACTAGCGAGACTGTAGACAGTGCAATGTGGATAGCCGTTTCGGTTCTTGAAGGAATTTATCTGTTTAATACAATAATCAATCGAGCGTATTATATAACACTAAATTGTTACCCTAACGCTCCTTCAGAGTTGAAAGATATGGTCCATCAGACGTCTCCAATTTTCTAGCGTATGGTTATTTCGGAAAACGACGCAAAATCAAACGACTCACCCCATGACGTTGCAGCACTTAAAGGGAATAGTGCACCTTTAACATTAGTGTTTAACTGAGATAGCCAGACGGTCGGGAGTACTGAGAAATCTCCAAATCTGAATGTTTCCTCCCAAAACGAATTAGTTGCTGAGTTTCAACGCAAAAACCGTTGGAGCTATTGGGAGCTATTTTAAAGGGACAAATCTCGTGACGTTTCGCATACGTCATTAGTGTGACTTCTACCGCACTTCATTTTCGCTATTGAACCGACCGCCACCGAAACGTATCATGTTTGGCAACATAACTGCAAGGGAGGCTCGTTCCTCGTCTGGTGTAGCAATTGGTTCAAAATCCGTTTCACGAAGCTGATTCGTCTAGATTACGCTATCGCCGCTGTTGTGGTCCAAGGCAAACATGACAAATCTGAAACATCATGCGACTAGATTTTAAGTAAATAAATTGATCAATTTTGCACAGATTTCAAATTGAAAATTACCAGAAGATGCTTCGTGAAAATACGCATTTGTTGATGGGTGGCTGGTCGCGGTACCTGCAATATATCGATTACATTTTGCCAATGTTTGTTTTTACTTTACGCTGACTTGCGATAAGTGCATGATGAGCTAGAAATATTATTGGCCGTAACTTTTTCAATTTCCATTGGATTTCCAATTGAAAATAATGCCGACTCTCATCTTGAAAAGGTGCATCTTTTGATGGGTGATTCGTACCGGTACCTGCAATGTTCGCTGCAGTAGAAGCACATCCACACATGTATTTACATAAACACATTTATGGGTATAGCACATATACATGATATTGGACATGACGCACTTATTGCACATTTATGGGTGTTACTTCAGGTTCACGCAACGCCACTCCACTCATGCAACGCCATAGTACAAACATTCACATTTCACGCATGTACAAATATGAATATTTTGTTCTTCAAATTATCACAAATCGGCCAGCGAACGAGGTTGTTACTTGTTTAAGTAGTGTTGTTTACATATTCTGATTCAAGGATATACTTTTGCCGGTATGACGTCACAACTCATTTTGGTGACGCAAGATTGTTGTGACGTCACACGTATAAATATCAAAATTTTGCAAGTTATGACAAATTGGTACTTCTTCCGCAAAAACGAATGTCAGAACCTTAATCAGGACACTCTTTTCCATCCTTCCACGTACTTTTCCCAAGGTGTACTATTCCCTGTAAAGCTCTCGTCCCAGTAAGTTATAATCAGGGTATCATAGCCATATACTGATGATTACTACCGAAAACTTCCCTTCCAGTCCACTCCAGCACGTCCTCCCGCCGGACCACCCTCACCTGTTGCATCGGCACCAGCTCGTCGATATCGACGAAGAGCACGTCGCTGAGCGCGGGGTCGGCGTCGGCGGCGACGGTGACGCTGGCGGCGCCGGGCCGGCGCAGCTGCACGGTCAGCAGAGTGTCCGTGCCGGAGGCCTGCAGCAGGTCCCCGCGGCTGGCGGCCGGCGGCCCAGCGCCCAGCCAGGCGGCGAACGGCCGGCCGCGCGTGTCGTGAGCCGTCACGTTCAGCCGCACCTGCCGCGCACACGCCGGGGCAGAGAGTTATCGTCAGCTGATGGCAGTCACGTTCAGCCGCACCTGACGCGCACACGCCGGGGCAGAGAGTTATCGTCAGCTGATGGCAGTCACGTTCAGCCGCACCTGCCGCGCACACGCCGGGGCAGAGAGTTATCGTCAGCTGATGGCAGTCACGTTCAGCCGCACCTGCCGCGCACACGCCGGGACAGAGAGTTATCGTCAGCTGATGGCAGTCACGTTCAGCCGCACCTGCCGCGCACACGCCGGGACAGAGAGTTATCGTCAGCTGATGGCAGTCACGTTCAGCCGCACCTGCCGCGCACACGCCGGGACAGAGAGTTATCGTCAGCTGATGGCAGTCACGTTCAGCCGCACCTGCCGCGCACACGCCGGGACAGAGAGTTATCGTCAGCTGATGGCAGTCACGTTCAGCCGCACCTGCCGCGCACACGCCGGGACAGAGAGTTATCGTCAGCTGATGGCAGTCACGTTCAGCCGCACCTGACGCGCACACGCCGGGACAGAGAGTTATCGTCAGCTGATGGCAGTCACGTTCAGCCGCACCTGACGCGCACACGCCGGGACAGAGAGTTATCGTCAGCTGATGGCAGTCACGTTCAGCCGCACCTGACGCGCACACGCCGGGACAGAGAGTTATCGTCAGCTGATGGCAGTCACGTTCAGCCGCACCTGACGCGCACACGCCGGGACAGAGAGTTATCGTCAGCTGATGGCAGTCACGTTCAGCCGCACCTGACGCGCACACGCCGGGACAGAGAGTTATCGTCAGCTGATGGCAGTCACGTTCAGCCGCACCTGACGCGCACACGCCGGGGCAGAGAGTTATCGTCAGCTGATGGCAGTCACGTTCAGCCGCACCTGACGCGCACACGCCGGGGCAGAGAGTTATCGTCAGCTGATGGCAGTCACGTTCAGCCGCACCTGACGCGCACACGCCGGGGCAGAGAGTTATCGTCAGCTGATGGCAGTCACGTTCAGCCGCACCTGCCGCGCACACGCCGGGACAGAGAGTTATCGTCAGCTGATGGCAGTCACGTTCAGCCGCACCTGACGCGCACACGCCGGGGCAGAGAGTTATCGTCAGCTGATGGCAGTCACGTTCAGCCGCACCTGACGCGCACACGCCGGGACAGATAGTTATCGTCAGCTGATGGCAGTCACGTTCAGCCGCACCTGACGCGCACACGCCGGGACAGAGAGTTATCGTCAGCTGATGGCAGTCACGTTCAGCCGCACCTGACGCGCACACGCCGGGGCAGAGAGTTATCGTCAGCTGATGGCAGTCACGTTCAGCCGCACCTGACGCGCACACGCCGGGACAGAGAGTTATCGTCAGCTGATGGCAGTCACGTTCAGCCGCACCTGACGCGCACACGCCGGGACAGAGAGTTATCGTCAGCTGATGGCAGTCACGTTCAGCCGCACCTGACGCGCACACGCCGGGGCAGAGAGTTATCGTCAGCTGATGGCAGTCACGTTCAGCCGCACCTGACGCGCACACGCCGGGACAGAGAGTTATCGTCAGCTGATGGCAGTCACGTTCAGCCGCACCTGACGCGCACACGCCGGGGCAGAGAGTTATCGTCAGCTGATGGCAGTCACGTTCAGCCGCACCTGACGCGCACACGCCGGGACAGAGAGTTATCGTCAGCTGATGGCAGTCACGTTCAGCCGCACCTGACGCGCACACGCCGGGACAGAGAGTTATCGTCAGCTGATGGCAGTCACGTTCAGCCGCACCTGACGCGCACACGCCGGGACAGAGAGTTATCGTCAGCTGATGGCAGTCACGTTCAGCCGCACCTGACGCGCACACGCCGGGACAGAGAGTTATCGTCAGCTGATGGCAGTCACGTTCAGCCGCACCTGACGCGCACACGCCGGGGCAGAGAGTTATCGTCAGCTGATGGCAGTCACGTTCAGCCGCACCTGACGCGCACACGCCGGGGCAGAGAGTTATCGTCAGCTGATGGCAGTCACGTTCAGCCGCACCTGACGCGCACACGCCGGGGCAGAGAGTTATCGTCAGCTGATGTCAGCTAATGTCACAGACAAGCTAGTTGAAATGTGCATTGACGATTGGTGCTTGTTTGTTGGTGCTATATTACTGCCTGAACGTTGCTTGATACCAGCACCGCTACCATTTACTTTTACAATCAACATATCCGATCACATAAAACAAGCGTTAAAACTGCCAAATTAAGTTATATTAGTAATAATTTCCTCAACAAAGATAATCATTGGTACGCTGGTCGTCGTCATCCGCAGCTACCATCCTCTTGCACACATTCTCGCCATCCGGAACTAAAGCATCAAAGTACGGCCCGTGGTTCCAAACAGTGAACACAATGTAGGTATTGAAACCTAGTGCACGCAGTTCCAAATGGTCGCCATGCCCCCCCCCCCCCCCTCCCCGGTTGCGGGCGGTGCTGACCGTCAGTCCGGTGGGCAGGCTCCGGCTGCCGGCGGCGACACACAGCTCGGCCACAGGCGTCACCATGACGTAGTGGACGGGCAGCAGTTCGAGCATCAGCGCCACCGTCTGGTTGCCACCTGGCTGGCCGCTGGCCGTCAGCCGCACCGTGTCGCGGCCGGTCCGCGGCCCGGCCACCAGCTCCGCGCCGCTCACGGACACCAGACCCTCCAGAGAGGAGGCCACCGCAGGCAGGGAGGTGCGCAGAGAGAGCCGGGAGTGGGGGGACATCAGCACAGAGTCGGTCGGCACCGGCGGCGACAGCACGCGCAGCTCCTCATATACCTGACGAGAGAGAGGGAACAGTGGGGCGGCCGGGTCAGGGCCGGGAGTGGGGGGGGGGGGGCATCAGCACAGAGTCGGTCGGCACCGGCGGCGACAGCACGCGCAGCTCCTCATATACCTGACGAGAGAGAGAGGGAACAGTGGGGCGGCCGGGTCAGGGCCAGGGAACTGATGGAGCAAGGCCAGTACTAGTCGGCCTGCACAGTCCACAGAGCGCAAGTCAGGCGGCTACTTGGCGTCCGACGGTAGCCAGAGAAGACAGCTGGCATGCCGAGGTGTTCAAGCCCCGAGGTGTTCATGCTCAAACACATATTCTCTTAAACTCATGCATATAATCAGTTAGGCGAATCACTGTTGGTCCCTTACACAATTTCACACAAATTCGTGTTCACTAAATGCATGAGAACGGCGAAGATCCCCGATAACAGCGAGTTATGCCGTGTGTGCAGTTATAGGACAGAGTACTGACCGTGACGTGGAGTACTGACCGTGACGTGGAGTACTGACCGTGACGTGGAGTACAGACCGTGACGTGGAGTACTGACCGTGACGTGGAGTACAGACCGTGACGTGGAGTACTGACCGTGACGTGGAGTACTGACCGTGACGTGGAGTACTGGCCGTGACGTGGAGTACTGACCGTGACGTGGAGTACTGACCGTGACGTGGAGTACTGACCGTGACGTGGAGTACTGACCGTGACGTGGAGTACTGACCGTGACGTGGAGTACTGACCGTGACGTGGAGTACTGACCGTGACGTGGAGTACTGACCGTGACGTGGAGTACTGACCGTGACGTGGAGTACTGACCGTGACGTGGAGTACTGACCGTGACGTGGAGTACTGACCGTGACGTGGAGTACTGACCGTGACGTGGAGTACTGACCGTGACGTGGAGTACTGACCGTGACGTGGAGTACTGACCGTGACGTGGAGTACTGACCGTGACGTGGAGTACTGACCGTGACGTGGAGTACTGACCGTGACGTGGAGTACTGACCGTGACGTGGAGTACTGACCGTGACGTGGAGTACTGACCGTGACGTGGAGTACTGACCGTGACGTGGAGTACTGACCGTGACGTGGAGTACTGGCCGTGACGTGGAGTACTGACCGTGACGTGGAGTACTGACCGTGACGTGGAGTACTGACCGTGACGTGGAGTACTGACCGTGACGTGGAGTGTAGCCTTGCTGGGCAGGTGGCCGGGACAGGAGGCGGGCCGGGCGCCGTCACTGAATTGGAGCACCACCGTCAGCTGCGCCTTCCCCGGCTCCAGGGCCGACATTCGCATCGCCACGCCCTCGTCAGAGTGGACACACAGCTGCGGCGGGCACAGGGCACGGTCAGGCCGGCAGACGCTGCAGTCCTCCAGTCACATGATCACAGACAAACGGCGACAGATCACCACGCTGGCAGCTGCACATTATTCACATAAAACGATCGCGCAGCCACACCGTTAACCCTATTTGTAACAGGGGGGGGGGGGGGGATTCCGCCCCCCCCCCTCTCATGTTTTTCGCAGATATCTCTAGAACGGCTGGGAGCAGGCCCATGACATTTTGGGACTTTTCATAGAATTGAATACCGCATTTGGAGTCAAAATTTTGAGTTCTTAACCTGAACAGAGGCGGTTCCAGGGCACAGTTTTGGGTGGGTTCGGAGGAGACATTTGGCGATAATACGGAAATGCGATCTTCACGGTTTCTTCCTAACTGCCTCAAGTATGAAGGAGTTACATCGGTTTACGGTGATTGCAACAAGTGCAAATTAGTTGATGTTAATGAAATATCACAACAATTGCATGGCAGAGGCGGTTTCAGAGGCTTGAAAAGGGGGGTTTCCAGGAAGTATTAAATGCTTGGCAGGAAGCC
The DNA here is from genome assembly GCA_036785665.1 of Chirona hameri. Classification (NCBI taxonomy): domain Eukaryota; kingdom Metazoa; phylum Arthropoda; class Thecostraca; order Balanomorpha; family Balanidae; genus Chirona; species Chirona hameri. The sequence continues at coordinate 44,928 of JAXIVJ010003272.1, forward strand.
AATATTGCGATGTAAGGGGCATTTATAGCTATCAAGATGTAAAAGATAGCTTCTGCTTCCATTATTTGCATAATTTATTACATAGAGTTTCAGGGGCGTGTTCAGGCACATGAAAAGGGGGTGACTGGCATGGTGATGACGATATGCCAGCGATAACGGCGCAATAGACGTTTAACTTATAATGATATATGCACATATGAGGCCAGAAAAGGGAATAAAGTCATTTTTTGCAGAGGCGCGCTCAGGAATGGAAGAAAGGGAGTCATATTATTGGAAGGAAACTATGAGGCATGGGCGTACAATGACATAACATACTGCAGTTTTCGGATGAAACACGCACCACAGGCTACTCTACGAACGATTATAAGATAATAGGCGAGTCCAGGTAGGGTAAAATGGGGGTAAGCAATGTTAATTGAAGTTGTAAGTGAAATAGTCACTGTTGACTAGTTAGTATCATAATAGCGGATAATATACTTATCAAAAGGTCTTGCACCGCCCCAGTTTGGATCCTGGATACGCCTATGATGAAGTACAACATGCAAAAAGGAACTATCTACGATCAGTAACATATTTATAGTGTTGGATAGCAACTTGTCTGCGGTTAATATTTTTTTCCCAATTTGACCTCCCTTTTTCACTAACCTGGTACCGCCTATGGCAAAAAATATATGATTTATAACTGTTTTGTCTAATGTCACAATCATATACCATTTCATTTATAAAAAAAGAAGTTTTATTACGCATTTACTTCACCCCCATATTGAGTGACCTGCACACGCCTATGATTTTTGAATTTTCAAACGTCACCGTCATATATCAATTTCGAATTCAATCTCTATCGATTCCTATTAGTTGTGTTAAAATCGGTCGATAAACATGAAAGCTATGTTGGATCAAAAATACCACTAAAATTTGTAGTTTTTGCCCCTGTTGCCCCCCTATCCAAAATTTAGATTGATTATTTAGAAATGTAGATCGTGTTGAGGGGAACCAAACACCGTTTCATTTTTTGAAAATCGGACGGGTAGATCTCGAGATCTCCGGGGGCGCGGAATCCCCCCCCCCCCCCCCCCCCCAGCTGGGTTACAAATAGGGGTAGCCAGGAGCCTGTTACAAATAGGGTTAAAGATAGGATCCGAATGCACCATTTGTAAAAAGACTATTTAACCTAACAATATTAGCTGAACCAGTCAGATGCTGTAGACGGTAAGACAGGAGGAGGATGCACATATGAGTATCAGACTAGCAGCCAGTCATCGTGAAACCCCGATCGCTCATCGGCACCGGCTGTTGTCCCACCTATGATGCCAATGGGGCACTGGGGAAAAAAATAGTTCCAAACCCGCCGCTAGGTGTCTCCGCGAGCCGGTTAGGTTCACCCCGGCGGCCGGCGCCCACGCAACGGCACGGTAGCGCGCTCCACCACTGTTAGCAAGGGGTGGTGGAGGGGCAGGGTGTGCAATTTTTCGTTCGTTTTTTTTTTAGTAAATATGTCCAGTGGAGTCAATCGAAGGTATACACCATGGACGATTACCCTAACATGAGCACGATGAACCTGAAAAGCCTGTTGACCTTACGGAATGCAATAACAACAGGGAAGATACTGACCTCATTGATACGTAAATCCATTTTACAGTGATACAGTGATACGGGTAGAGTTCTTCAAATATCCATCCAGGGTGACCGTGAAAGGCAAACCGGGGCAGGGGCGCCATCATATATTGTTGCCAGGTGTGGCCAACGCCCAATCAGACATTTCTTTCCGGTCAGTGCTATAGGGTTAATGTTCAAGTTTCGTATTTCAGGGGGGGGGGGGGCCGTCTGCCCATAGGCGACCCCCAAAGTCCCTTTGCCACCCCCCCCCCCCCATGCCGGTCTGTGATCGCTTATGCGTCTGCTGTCTGCCCCCGGGATAGGGCTGCCTGCGCCTTCGGAATGGGGCCAATCTTCAGACTCCTTGTTTGTTTCCGACAAAAATCGAACCATGACTCGTAGTAATTTAAACGTTATTTCAACCGTACTTTAGCAACCTTATCATAAGCGTTATTTCACAAAACACAAAATCGGAACAGAATCAGAACTGGTTAAATTTGAACATATGTCCGACGGACGCCTCATAAGTTTTCAGAGATAAAAAACACGGAAAACAGCACCTCTAATGCTGAGTCTAATGCGTATCTGCGTCTACACCCTCACGACAGCTTGCATTTTCAATTTAATACAAGGAAAATCGACCCAAAAAAGCCAGTACCTATTCTACTACAATACTGGACCGATGCAGTATTCAGCGCGCTGCGCACTACCGAACTGCAGTGTTGATCACCACTACACTGGTAGGTAGGTATAGGGTGGCTAGAAAAATATCGATCATCGAAAGATGACACGGGCTCACGTCTCGTGTGGTTCTCTGATGTTTTGCGATATGTATGGGTGGTGTGCGACAGTATGTATGGTATGCATATAGTCTATTTTTAGCTGAGGCCGCATGGGCCGCTCGCCCTTATTGACGGTGGCCACGCACGGTTAACTTTGTCGGTTTCGTTCTACCCCTAAATATCGGTTGATAGCATCAAAAAGGGTATCATTCAACTAACAAGACTTAAGAGAACCACATGAGACGTGATCCCGTATCATTTTCGCAAACAACTATTTTTAGAGTCACCCTTCTGGCGGCCGTCTCGCAACGTGCTGCAATGCGGGCCGGCCGCCGGTGAACGTAACCGGCGCGCAGAGACATCTGGCGGATTAGTTTCCACACTACCCCATTGGGATATTTTGTAGGCGCCACAAATACAAGGTTACATTACATAGGCGTTCGTCGCCCCCACTGACCGGGCTGGTTACATTACATAGGCGTTCGTCGCCCCCCACTGACCGGGCTGGATACATTACATAGGCGTTCGTCGCCCCCCACTGACCGGGCCGGTTACATTGCATAGGCGTTCGTCGCCCCCCACTGACCGGGCTGGTTACATTACATAGGCGTTCGTCGCCCCCCACTGACCGGGCTGGTTACATTACATAGGCGTTCGTCGCCCCCCACTGACCGGGCTGGTTACATTACATAGGCGTTCGTCGCCCCCACTGACCGGGCTGGTTACATTACATAGGCGTTCGTCGCCCCCACTGACCGGGCTGGTTACATTACATAGGCGTTCGTCGCCCCCACTGACCGGGCTGGTTACATTACATAGGCGTTCGTCGCCCCCACTGAGCGGGCTGGTTACATTACATAGGCGTTCGTCGCCCCCACTGACCGGGCTGGTTACATTACATAGGCGTTCGTCGCCCCCACTGACCGAGCTGACCGGGCTGGTTACATTACATAGGCGTTCGTCGCCCCCACTGACCGGGCTGGTTACATTACATAGGCGTTCGTCGCCCCCACTGAGCGGGCTGGTTACATTACATAGGCGTTCGTCGCCCCCACTGACCGGGCTGAGCGGGCTGGTTACATTACATAGGCGTTCGTCGCCCCCACTGACCGGGCTGAGCGGGCTGGTTACATTACATAGGCGTTCGTCGCCCCCACTGACCGGGCTGAGCGGGCTGGTGACGGCGGCCGTCTGCGGGTAGGAGCTGCTCCAGCGGAACGTGACGCCCGGCACCGGACTCTTGATGACGAACACGCCGCCGTGCTGGTCCAGACCGTCGGCGTACAGCGGCTGCTGCTGGCCGCGCTGGATCCGCGTCAAGGGGGCACGGAGCCGCACCCCACACAGCTGCACTACGTGAGCCAACACCGAGTCCTGTCGAGAGCCGAGGTCGAGAGGTCGAGAGGTCAGCGGCAGGGTCGGCCAGGTGGACAACCGACGCCGTGAGGTGGATGTTGATCAGTCAAGACGGCAGCCGGTAACATTACAGCTCAGCACAACATCATCACAGGAGGCAGGTAACATTACAGCTCAGCACATCATCATCACAGGAGGCAGGTAACATTACAGCTCAGCACAACATCATCACAGGAGGACGGTAACATTACAGCTCAGCACAACATCATCACAGGAGGCCGGTAACATTACAGCTCAGCACATCATCACAGGAGGCAGGTAACATTACAGCTCAGCACATCATCACAGGAGGCCGGTAACATTACAGCTCAGCACAACATCATCACAGGAGGCCGGTAACATTACAGCTCAGCACAACATCACAGGAGGCCGGTAACATTACAGCTCAGCACATCATCATCACAGGAGGACGGTAACATTACAGCTCAGCACATCATCACAGGAGGCAGGTAACATTACAGCTCAGCACATCATCACAGGAGGCAGGTAACATTACAGCTCAGCACATCATCACAGGAGGCCGGTAACATTACAGCTCAGCACAACATCATCACAGGAGGCCGGTAACATTACAGCTCAGCACAACATCATCACAGGAGGCCGGTAACATTACAGCTCAGCACATCATCATCACAGGAGGCCGGTAACATTACAGCTCAGCACATCATCATCACAGGAGGACGGTAACATTACAGCTCAGCACATCATCATCACAGGAGGACGGTAACATTACAGATCAGCACAACATCATCACAGGAGGCCGGTAACATTACAGCTCAGCACAACATCATCACAGGAGGACGGTAACATTACAGATCAGCACAACATCATCACAGGAGGCAGGTAACATTACAGCTCAGCACATCATCATCACAGGAGGCCGGTAACATTACAGCTCAGCACAACATCATCACAGGAGGCCGGTAACATTACAGCTCAGCACAACACCATCACAGGAGGCCGGTAACATTACAGCTCAGCACATCATCATCACAGGAGGCCGGTAACATTACAGCTCAGCACATCATCACAGGAGGCCGGTAACATTACAGCTCAGCACATCATCATCACAGGAGGCCGGTAACATTACAGCTCAGCACATCATCACAGGAGGCCGGTAACATTACAGCTCAGCACAACATCATCACAGGAGGCAGGTAACATTACAGCTCAGCACAACATCATCACAGGAGGCCGGTAACATTACAGCTCAGCACATCATCATCACAGGAGGCCGGTAACATTACAGCTCAGCACATCATCATCACAGGAGGACGGTAACATTACAGCTCAGCACATCATCATCACAGGAGGCCGGTAACATTACAGCTCAGCACATCATCACAGGAGGCCGGTAACATTACAGCTCAGCACATCATCACAGGAGGCAGGTAACATTACAGCTCAGCACATCATCACAGGAGGCAGGTAACATTACAGCTCAGCACATCATCACAGGAGGCCGGTAACATTACAGCTCAGCACATCATCATCACAGGAGGCCGGTAACATTACACCTCATCACATCATCACAGGAGGCCGGTGTTTAGCGGCCGGTGCGACGCGTCTTTTGTGCGGCAGATTACAGTCGAGGTAACACGGTTACCGTCGAGGTAACCGTGTGCGCCGTCACGACTCATTTCTCAGCAGATGGTGGTGTACGGTACCTACCGTATACTGAGTACCGTACACTGAGTACCGTGTAGCGTACCTGGCAGTAGACGGTGTGCTGTCCGGTGACCGGGTCACGGTCGGCTACGCGGCCCGTCAGCCACTGAGTACACTGAGTACCGTACACTGAGTACCGTACCCTGAGTACCGTACACTCAGTACCGTGTAGCGTACCTGGCAGTAGACGGTGTGATGTCCGGTGGCCGGGTCGCGGTCGGCCACGCGGCCCGTCAGCCACTGAGTATACTGAGTACCGTACACTGAGTACCGTACCCTGAGTACCGTACACTCAGTACCGTGTAGCGTACCTGGCAGTAGACGGTGTGATGTCCGGTGGCCGGGTCGCGGTCGGCCACGCGGCCAGTCAGCCACTGAGTACCGTACAGTCAGTACTGTGTAGTCAGTACTGTGCAGTCAGTACTGTACAGCGTACCTGGCAGTAGACGGTGTGCTGTCCGGTGGCAGGGTCGCGGTCGGCCACCCGGCCCGTCAGCCGCACGCTGCTGCCCGGCCGAACGGCGGTCACCAGCCCCGCGGCGCTGACGGCGGCCGCCGCAGACTCTGCCGAGCTGAACTGCACGTCCGTGTCGGCCCGGGGCCCGCCGCTGGCCGACAGCTGGTACTGGCTTCCCACGGCCACGGTGCGGTTACGCGGAGTCAGACGCAGCGGCGGGAACACCTCGACGCGCCGGTCGGCGGCGGCCGTGAGGCCGGCCCGCGCCGTCAGCGTCACGTCTCCCACCGTCTCGCCGCGCACCTCGTACAGGTGGGTGTCGTCAGGACCGGCAGACTGGTACCTGTGGCACGGCACAGGAGACGGTCAGCCACCTGACAGGAGACGGTCAGCCACCTGACAGAAGACGGTCAGCCACCTGACAGAAGACGGTCAGCCACCTGACAGAAGACGGTGAGCCACCTGACAGAAGACGGTGAGCCACCTGACAGGAGACGGTCAGCCACCTGACAGGAGACGGTCAGCCACCTGACAGGAGACGGTCAGCCACCTGACAGGAGACGGTCAGCCACCTGACAGGAGACGGTGAGCCACCTGACAGGAGACGGTGAGCCACCTGACAGGAGACGGTGAGCCACCTGACAGGAGACGGTGAGCCACCTGACAGGAGACGGTGAGCCACCTGACAGGAGACGGTGAGCCACCTGACAGGAGACGGTGAGCCACCTGACAGGAGACGGTCAGCCACCTGACAGAAGACGGTGAGCCACCTGACAGGAGACGGTCAGCCACCGGACAGGAGACGGTCAGCCACCTGACAGGAGACGGTCAGCCACCTGACAGGAGACGGTCAGCCACCTGACAGGAGACGGTCAGCCACCTGACAGGAGACGGTCAGCCACCTGACAGGAGACGGTCAGCCACCTGACCGGAGACGGTCAGCCACCTGACCGGAGACGGTCAGCCACCTGACCGGAGACGGTCAGCCACCTGACCGGAGACGGTCAGCCACCTGACAGAAGACGGTCAGCCACCTGACAGGAGACGGTCAGCCACCTGACAGGAGACGGTCAGCCACCTGACAGGAGACGGTCAGCCACCTGACAGGAGACGGTCAGCCACCTGACAGAAGACGGTGAGCCACCTGACAGGAGACGGTCAGCCACCGGACAGGAGACGGTCAGCCACCTGACAGGAGACGGTCAGCCACCTGACAGGAGACAGTCAGCCACCTGACAGGAGACGGTCAGCCACCTGACAGGAGACAGTCAGCCACCTGACAGGAGACGGTCAGCCACCTGACAGGAGACGGTCAGCCACATGACAGGAGACAGTCAGCCACCTGACAGGAGACGGTCAGCCACCTGACAGGAGACGGTCAGCCACCTGACAGGAGACGGTCAGCCACCCGACAGAAGACGGTCAGCCACCTGACAGAAGACGGTCAGCCACCTGACAGGAGACGGTCAGCCACCTGACAGGAGACGGTCAGCCACCTGACAGGAGACGGTCAGCCACCTGACAGGAGACAGTCAGCCACCTGACAGGAGACGGTCAGCCACCTGACAGGAGACGGTCAGCCACCGGACAGGAGACGGTCAGCCACCTGACAGGAGACGGTCAGCCACCTGACAGGAGACGATCAGCCACCTGACAGAAGACGGTCAGCCACCTGACAGGAGACGGTCAGCCACCTGACCGGAGACGGTCAGCCACCTGACAGGAGACGGTCAGCCACCTGACCGGAGACGGTCAGCCACCTGACCGGAGACGGTCAGCCACCTGACAGGAGACGGTCAGCCACCTGACCGGAGACGGTCAGCCACCTGACCGGAGACGGTCAGCCACCTGACCGGAGACGGTCAGTCACCTGACAGGAGACGGTCAGCCACCTGACCGGAGACGGTCAGCCACCTGACAGGAGACGGTCAGCCACCTGACCGGAGACGGTCAGCCACCTGACCGGAGACGGTCAGCCACCTGACAGGAGACGGTCAGCCACCTGACCGGAGACGGTCAGCCACCTGACAGGAGACGGTCAGCCTGTCAGGAGACAGTCAGCCACCTGACAGAAGACGGTGAGCCACCTGACAGAAGACGGTGAGCCACCTGACAGGAGACGGTGAGCCACCTGACAGGAGACGGTGAGCCACCTGACAGGAGACGGTGAGCCACCTGACAGGAGACAGTCAGCCACCTGACAGGAGACGGTCAGCCACCTGACAGGAGACGGTCAGCCACCTGACCGGAGACGGTCAGCCACCTGACCGGAGACGGTCAGCCACCTGACAGGAGACGGTCAGCCACCTGACCGGAGACGGTCAGCCACCTGACAGGAGACGGTCAGCCACCTGACCGGAGACGGTCAGCCACCTGACAGGAGACGGTCAGCCACCTGACCGGAGACGGTCAGCCACCTGACAGGAGACGGTCAGCCACCTGACAGGAGACGGTCAGCCACCTGACAGGAGACGGTCAGCCACCTGACAGGAGACGGTCAGCCACCTGACAGGAGACGGTCAGCCACCTGACAGGAGACGGTCAGCCACCTGACAGGAGACGGTCAGCCACCTGACAGGAAACGGTGAGCCACCTGACAGGAGACGGTCAGCCACCTGACAGGAGACGGTCAGCCACCTGACAGGAGACGGTCAGCCACCTGACAGAAGACAGTCAGCCACCTGACCGGAGACGGTCAGCCACCTGACAGGAGACGGTCAGCCACCTGACAGGAGACGGTCAGCCACCTGACAGGAGACGGTCAGCCACCTGACAGGAGACGGTCAGCCACCTGACAGGAGACGGTCAGCCACCTGACAGAAGACGGTCAGCCACCTGACAGGAGACGGTCAGCCACCTGACAGAAGACGGTCAGCCACCTGACAGGAGACGGTCAGCCACCTGACCGGAGACGGTCAGCCACCTGACCGGAGACGGTCAGCCACCTGACCGGAGACGGTCAGCCACCTGACCGGAGACGGTCAGCCACCTGACAGGAGACGGTCAGCCACCTGACAGGAGACGGTCAGCCACCTGACAGGAGACGGTCAGCCACCTGACAGGAGACGGTCAGCCACCTGACAGGAGACGGTCAGCCACCTGACCAGAGACGGTCAGCCACCTGACAGGAGACGGTCAGCCACCTGACAGGAGACGGTCAGCCACCTGACAGGAGACGGTCAGCCACCTGACAGGAGACGGTCAGCCACCTGACAGGAGACGGTCAGCCACCTGACAGAAGACGGTGAGCCACCTGACAGGAGACGGTCAGCCACCTGACAGGAGACGGTCAGCCACCTGACAGGAGACGGTCAGCCACCTGACAGGAGACGGTCAGCCACCTGACAGGAGACGGTCAGCCACCTGACAGGAGACGGTCAGCCACCTGACCGGAGACGGTCAGCCACCTGACAGGAGACGGTCAGCCACCTGACAGGAGACGGTCAGCCACCTGACAGGAGACGGTCAGCCACCTGACCGGAGACGGTCAGCCACCTGACAGGAGACGGTGAGCCACCTGACAGGAGACGGTGAGCCACCTGACAGGAGACGGTGAGCCACCTGACAGGAGACGGTGAGCCACCTGACAGGAGACGGTGAGCCACCTGGCAGGAGACGGTGAGCCACCTGACAGGAGACGGTGAGCCACCTGACAGGAGACGGTGAGCCACCTGACAGGAGACGGTCAGCCACCTGACAGGAGACGGTCAGCCACCTGACAGGAGACGGTGAGCCACCTGACAGGAGACGGTCAGCCACCTGACAGGAGACGGTCAGCCACCTGACAGGAGACGGTCAGCCACCTGACAGGAGACGGTCAGCCACCTGACAGGAAACGGTGAGCCACCTGACAGGAGACGGTGAGCCACCTGACATGAGACGGTCAGCCACCTGACATGAGACGGTCAGCCACCTGACATGAGACGGTGAGCCACCTGACAGGAGACAGTCAGCCACCTGACCGGAGACGGTCAGCCACCTGACAGGAGACGGTCAGCCACCTGACAGGAGACGGTCAGCCACCTGACCGGAGACGGTCAGCCACCTGACAGGAGACGGTGAGCCACCTGACAGGAGACGGTGAGCCACCTGACAGGAGACGGTGAGCCACCTGACAGGAGACGGTGAGCCACCTGACAGGAGACGGTGAGCCACCTGACAGGAGACGGTGAGCCACCTGACAGGAGACGGTCAGCCACCTGACAGGAGACAGTCAGCCACCTGACAGGAGACGGTCAGCCACCTGACAGGAGACGGTCAGCCACCTGACAGGAGACAGTCAGCCACCTGACAGGAGACGGTCAGCCACCTGACAGGAGACGGTCAGCCACCTGACAGGAGACGGTCAGCCACCTGACAGGAGACGGTCAGCCACCTGACAGGAGACGGTCAGCCACCTGACAGGAGACGGTCAGCCACCTGACAGGAGACGGTCAGCCACCTGACAGGAGACGGTCAGCCACCTGACAGGAGACGGTCAGCCACCTGACAGGAGACGGTCAGCCACCTGACAGGAGACGGTCAGCCACCTGACAGGAGACGGTCAGCCACCTGACAGGAGACGGTCAGCCACCTGACAGGAGACGGTCAGCCACCTGACAGGAGACGGTGAGCCACCTGACAGGAGACGGTGAGCCACCTGACAGGAGACGGTCAGCCACCTGACAGGAGACGGTGAGCCACCTGACAGAAGACGGTCAGCCACCTGACAGGAGACGGTCAGCCACCTGACCGGAGACGGTCAGCCACCTGACAGGAGACGGTCAGCCACCTGACAGGAGACGGTGAGCCACCTGACAGGAGACGGTGAGCCACCTGACAGAAGACGGTCAGCCACCTGACAGGAGACGGTCAGCCACCTGACCGGAGACGGTCAGCCACCTGACAGGAGACGGTGAGCCACCTGACAGGAGACGGTCAGCCACCTGACAGGAGACGGTCAGCCACCTGACAGGAGACGGTCAGCCACCTGACAGGAGACGGTCAGCCACCTGACAGGAGACGGTCAGCCACCGGACAGGAGACGGTCAGCCACCTGACAGAAGACAGTCAGCCACCTGACAGGAGACGGTCAGCCACCTGACCGGAGACGGTCAGCCACCTGACCGGAGACGGTCAGCCACCTGACAGAAGACAGTCAGCCACCGGACAGGAGACGGTCAGCCACCTGACAGAAGACAGTCAGCCACCTGACAGGAGACGGTCAGCCACCTGACAGGAGACGGTCAGCCACCTGACCGGAGACGGTCAGCCACCTGACCGGAGACGGTCAGCCACCTGACCGGAGACAGTCAGCCACCTGACAGGAGACGGTCAGCCACCTGACAGGAGACGGTCAGCCACCTGACAGGAGACGGTCAGCCACCTGACAGGAGACGGTCAGCCACCTGACAGGAGACGGTGAGCCACCTGACAGGAGACGGTCAGCCACCTGACAGGAGACGGTGAGCCACCTGACAGGAGACGGTCAGCCACCTGACCGGAGACGGTCAGCCACCTGACAGGAGACGGTGAGCCACCTGACAGGAGACGGTCAGCCACCTGACAGGAGACGGTCAGCCACCTGACCGGAGACAGTCAGCCACCTGACCGGAGACGGTCAGCCACCTGACAGGAGACGGTCAGCCACCTGACAGGAGACGGTGAGCCACCTGACAGGAGACGGTCAGCCACCTGACAGGAGACGGTCAGCCACCTGACCGGAGACGGTGAGCCACCTGACAGGAGACGGTCAGCCACCTGACAGGAGACGGTCAGCCACCTGACAGGAGACGGTCAGCCACCTGACAGGAGACGATCAGCCACCTGACAGGAGACGGTCAGCCACCTGACAGGAGACGGTCAGCCACCTGACAGAAGACGGTCAGCCACCTGACAGGAGACGGTCAGCCACCTGACAGGAGACGGTCAGCCACCTGACAGGAGACGGTCAGCCACCTGACAGGAGACGGTCAGCCACCTGACAGGAGACGGTCAGCCACCTGACAGGAGACGGTAAGCCACCTGACCGGAGACGGTCAGCCACCTGACAGGAGACGGTCAGCCACCTGACAGGAGACGGTCAGCCACCTGACAGGAGACGGTCAGCCACCTGACAGGAGACGGTCAGCCACCTGACAGGAGACGGTCAGCCACCTGACAGGAGACGGTCAGCCACCTGACAGGAGACGGTCAGCCACCTGACAGGAGACGGTCAGCCACCTGACAGGAGACGGTCAGCCACCTGACAGAAGACAGTCAGCCACCTGACAGGAGACGGTCAGCCACCTGACCGGAGACGGTCAGCCACCTGACCGGAGACGGTCAGCCACCTGACCGGAGACAGTCAGCCACCTGACAGGAGACGGTCAGCCACCTGACAGGAGACGGTCAGCCACCTGACAGGAGACGGTCAGCCACCTGACAGGAGACGGTGAGCCACCTGACAGGAGACGGTGAGCCACCTGACAGGAGACGGTCAGCCACCTGACAGGAGACGGTGAGCCACCTGACAGGAGACGGTCAGCCACCTGACCGGAGACGGTCAGCCACCTGACAGGAGACGGTGAGCCACCTGACAGGAGACGGTCAGCCACCTGACAGGAGACGGTCAGCCACCTGACCGGAGACAGTCAGCCACCTGACCGGAGACAGTCAGCCACCTGACCGGAGACGGTCAGCCACCTGACAGGAGACGGTCAGCCACCTGACAGGAGACGGTGAGCCACCTGACAGGAGACGGTCAGCCACCTGACAGGAGACGGTCAGCCACCTGACCGGAGACGGTCAGCCACCTGACAGGAGACGGTCAGCCACCTGACAGGAGACGGTCAGCCACCTGACAGGAGACGGTCAGCCACCTGACAGGAGACGATCAGCCACCTGACAGGAGACAGTCAGCCACCTGACAGGAGACGGTCAGCCACCTGACAGGAGACGGTCAGCCACCTGACAGAAGACGGTCAGCCACCTGACAGGAGACGGTCAGCCACCTGACAGGAGACGGTCAGCCACCTGACAGGAGACGGTCAGCCACCTGACAGGAGACGGTCAGCCACCTGACACTTGTGAGATGGCAACAGTCAGAGACACGGCGGACAAACGGAGAACAAAACGCGACGAAAGCTGTGATCGATTGCTTAAATAAATCCATGCCGAAAAAAAACAGATACAAAATGACGACAAAAAGTATATGGCAAATCGAAATCAAGTCATTAACAGGTGAAGAAGTAAAAAATAACCAAAGTATTCTGGTAGATATGTAACGACAAATAATATAAATATAAATCGCACACAGTTCTCTAACTGCAGTAGTTACGGCAAATATATTAAGTTCAGGTATGTGTGTGTACTGACCGGACGGAGAGGACGCTGGAGGCCGACTCCAGACGAACGTTCAGCAGGGGCAGCAGGCGGGCCGGCAGGCGGGTGCCGGAGGCTCCCAGCACGGCCACCTTCGCCACCGTCCGGCTGCCGAGAGCGAGATGACCGACCATCGACAGCTCCACACCGGTCACTCCAGAGATCTGTAACACACACACGCACACGCACACGCACACGCACACGCACACGCACACGCACACGCACACGCACACGCACGCGCACGCGCACACGCACACGCACACGCACACGCACACGCACACGCACACGCACACGCACACGCACACGCACACACACACACAACCAGGAATGCGTCATCAGCACTGCAGATAAATGCGCCATGGGCTTAACCACAAACCATCTGTACGATCACCGACCCCCCCCCCCCCCCCGACACTCCCCAGTACACGCAGAGCGCGCTCCAGCTTTCCCAGCGTCCATAAACCTCCTAGTCGCCCCTCCAAACACTACCCACCCTGCTGCCCCCGCCTCGCAGTCCCTTCTCAGTCCAGTGTTGGATTTCAGTGTTGGATTTTTAGTTTCATGACCTGGTCCCGAAGAGTAAAAATCCATAGGTGGAGAGTAAAATTGTATTGTTAGGTAAATTAGGATTTTCATATTTGTTTACAATATTTTACTTGGAAAGTAAAAATTCCTGATTTGTAACAGATATTAAATCCTTGTAAGGAAAATACAATTGTATTTTAACTACAATGTCTGTAAAATCAGGAGAAAAGAGCAAATTTCCAGAAGACAAAAAATGAAGAGTGCAAAATTCTTTGGACCCAAGAAGTCCAGAAAATACTGGAAATTCCCAGGCTGCTCCTCACCCGTGCACGGCGACCCGCGCCGTCTCACCTGTACGGTGACGGTGGCCGGCGGCGTGGCGGTCAGACACAGGTCCCAGACGTCCAGCGTGAGGCGACCGTCAGCGCGCGGCGCCAGCGACACAGTGCCGTTCTCCGGGTGGAACGTGCAGGCGGCCAGCGCGCTCTGCGCCGGCGTCGCCAGCCGCACGGCCACGTGGCCAGAGCCGCCCGTCAGTCGGACCGACTCGCGCGTCGCCGGGTGGTTGAACACGACCATCTGGGCGGGGGCGGCCTGCAGCGGGGCCACCAGCCGCAGCGCCAGCTTCGTCTCCAGCCGGGCCGCGTCCTGCGGCGCCGTCATCGCCACCCGCACCGTCAGCAGGCCGGGCCGGCCGGCCGGCACCAGCGAACGACTGTCCACCGCCGCGACACCCGACTCCGCCGCACTGCTCTCGGACCTCTCCAGCTTGGCCAGCGAGCCGTCGCTGGTCTCGCTCCAGGCCAGTGTCAAAGAGCTGGCGTTGTGGAAACCGGCGCCGTCGGCGTCCTCGCAGCGCAGCTGGAGCGGCAGCGGCTGGGCGGCGTGCGCCCGCAGCGGCTGCTGCAGCGGGCAGGCTGGCAGCTCGAGCGGCTGTCGGCCGGCGGCCGTCGGCTGCTCGGCGGTCAGCAGGAGACGGCGCGGCACGACACAGCGCACGGTAACCTCGGCCCGGCTGACAGCCGGGCGCGGCAGCTCCGCCGACGGCCGGTTTCCCACGGTCAGCTGGAGACGCGCCTCACCCAGCGCGCGGCACAGCACCAGCCGACAGAAGCCGTCCACGCCCGGCACCTCCTCCACCGCCACCAGCTCCGCCGAGCTGACCGCTGCCGACACAGCACAGAGCCGTCAGCAGGGGTAGGTACGGGGCAGGGTCAGACGCGTACTGGCACAGAGCATACGCAAACAATTCGTAGTCATATCCTGAACGGTTTCTGATATCGATTAGATTCCTTCTGCCAAGGCCGGGGAAGAATGTGGTGCCATTATGCCGGCCATCCCGTCACACATACCGGTGGCATGGTGGCGGTCGGATCGGGTGGGCCAGGGTAGCGGTCCTCCGTCCGCCTGCAGCCGCCAGGAGGAGAGCGGAGCCAGCAGCAGGCCGTCGCCGTCGGCGGGCCACGCCACCGTCAGCGGCCGGTAGGTGCCCACCAGCGCGCCGGCCTCGGCCGCCGGCCACGGGTCGGACAGGCGCAGCGTGACGCGCGAGTGGCCCGGCTCGACGCCTCGCAGCGCCACCTGGTGACAGGCGCCCGGCGGAGACTCCTCCTCCGTGGCAGACCCGGACTCCTCTGCAGAACACGCACAGCATGGTCGTTAGATAACAATCTACTACGGCTGGGGACAGCCAGAGCTGTATTATGCAGTTGATTGAGCAACAGCGCGGTCACAATTGGTCCTCTAGCAGCCAAAGATAATGTTAGAACAAGTCATAATGAGCTTTGTAATTCAAAATCCACCAAACTGAGGCTAATACAAGAAAAATCCAGTATCGCCCTCTGGCTAAAGAAATAAAATTTCCGCCAGGTTGGCAGGACTCGCCTTTGGAGCTGACCACGAAGCGTTCGTTGGAGAGCTGGACGCTGAAGGCCACCTGGTGGCAGCGAGTGAAGTCGACCCGGCGTCCGTCCGGCAGCTGGCCGTGCAGCGCCACTGGCAGCAGGAGGGGGGCTCCGACCTCAGCCTCCCGCGGCCCGGCCGGCAGCGAGAGATCCGCCACCGGCAGCACGTACACCTGACAGATATCAGATATCGGTCAGAACACGTCAGTACAGGTCAGTACAAGTCAGTACAAGTGAGACCACACGAGGCTAGATGGTAATACAATCATGACAATCATGAATCACGAAATCGTACATTTACAATAATGAAAACAGCACATTCGATGAGAGGCGCGTTTATGTGAAAACGACGCAAAATGAGGTGCTAATAGTTTTACAAATAGTGACAACACAACGTTTTTTTTTGTGATAGCCAAGCAGTGTCCCAACATTTGTCGATTTGGGTGGGAAATGACACCTAAATATGAATAATTTTCCACTCTCGCTCCCTATTTTAGGTGTGAATTTTCCACTCCCAAATTATAAATTGTGATATTGATTCTGACATAAATTGACATAAATATAGACTAAAAATACATGATTTCAAAGAAAACTACTGCTCGTCATATTCAAAACAGAAATAAATATTGTACCATTTTCTACATAATTTGCCACTCCCATGGTCTTTTTGGGCTCGAATTTTCCACTCGGACACCCAAGCAAAAATGGAATCTTGGACACTGGCCAAGCATTGTAATATGCGACTTCTAGAAACACAAATATTTCACTGTCAAGACCTGAAGGAAGGCAGTTTCACCAGCCATCACTGACACAGTCATCACTGACACAGTCATCACTGACACAGTCATCACTGACACAGTCATCACTGACACAGTCATCACTGACACAGTCATCACTGACACAGTCATCACTGACACAGTCATCACTGACACAGTCATCACTGACACAGTCATCACTGACACAGTCATCACTGACACAGTCATCACTGACACAGTCATCACTGACACAGTCATCACTGACACAGTCATCACTGACACAGTCATCACTGACACAGTCATCACTGACACAGTCATCACTGACACAGTCATCACTGACACAGTCATCACTGACACAGTCATCACTGACACAGTCATCACTGACACAGTCATCACTGACACAGTCATCACTGACACAGTCATCACTGACACAGTCATCACTGACACAGTCATCACTGACACAGTCATTACTGACACAGTCATTACTGACACAGTCATCACTGACACAGTCATCACTGACACAGTCATCACTGACACAGTCATCACTGACACAGTCATCACTGACACAGTCATCACTGACACAGTCATCACTGACACAGTCATCACTGACACAGTCATCACTGACACAGTCATCACTGACACAGTCATCACTGACACAGTCATCACTGACACAGTCATCACTGACACAGTCATCACTGACACAGTCATCACTGACACAGTCATCACTGACACAGTCATCACTGACACAGTCATCACTGACACAGTCATCACTGACACAGTCATCACTGACACAGTCATCACTGACACAGTCATCACTGACACAGTCATCACTGACACAGTCATCACTGACACAGTCATCACTGACACAGTCATCACTGACACAGTCATCACTGACACAGTCATCACTGACACAGTCATCACTGACACAGTCATCACTGACACAGTCATCACTGACACAGTCATCACTGACACAGTCATCACTGACACAGTCATCACTGACACAGTCATCACTGACACAGTCATCACTGACACAGTCATCACTGACACAGTCATCACTGACACAGTCATCACTGACACAGTCATCACTGACACAGTCATCACTGACACAGTCATCACTGACACAGCCATCACTGACACAGCCATCACTGACACAGCCATCACTGACACAGCCATCACTGACACAGCCATCACTGACACAGCCATCACTGACACAGCCATCACTGACACAGCCATCACTGACACAGCCATCACTGACACAGCCATCACTGACACAGCCATCACTGACACAGTCATCACTGACACAGTCATCACTGACACAGTCATCACTGACACAGTCATCACTGACACAGTCATCACTGACACAGTCATCACTGACACAGTCATCACTGACACAGTCATCACTGACACAGTCATCACTGACACAGTCATCACTGACGCAGTCATCACTGACGCAGTCATCACTGACGCAGTCATCACTGACGCAGTCATCACTGACACAGTCATCACTGACACAGTCATCACTGACACAGTCATCACTGACACAGTCATCACTGACACAGTCATCACTGACACAGTCATCACTGACACAGTCATCACTGACACAGTCATCACTGACACATACATCACTGACACAGTCATCACTGACAGTCATCACTGACACAGTCATCACTGACACAGTCATCACTGACACAGTCATCACTGACACAGTCATCACTGACACAGTCATCACTGACACAGTCATCACTGACACAGTCATCACTGACACAGTCATCACTGACACAGTCATCACTGACACAGTCATCACTGACACAGTCATCACTGACACAGTCATCACTGACACAGTCATCACTGACACAGTCATCACTGACACAGTCATCACTGACACAGTCATCACTGACACAGTCATCACTGACACAGTCATCACTGACACAGTCATCACTGACACAGTCATCACTGACACAGTCATCACTGACACAGTCATCACTGACACAGTCATCACTGACACAGTCATCACTGACACAGTCATCACTGACACAGTCATCACTGACACAGTCATCACTGACACAGTCATCACTGACACAGTCATCACTGACACAGTCATCACTGACACAGTCATCACTGACACAGTCATCACTGACACAGTCATCACTGACACAGTCATCACTGACACAGTCATCACTGACACAGTCATCACTGACACAGTCATCACTGACACAGTCATCACTGACACAGTCATCACTGACACAGTCATCACTGACACAGTCATCACTGACACAGTCATCACTGACACAGTCATCACTGACACAGTCATCACTGACACAGTCATCACTGACACAGTCATCACTGACACAGTCATCACTGACACAGTCATCACTGACACAGTCATCACTAACACAGTCATCACTGACACAGTCATCACTGACACAGTCATCACTGACACAGTCATCACTGACACAGTCATCACTGACACAGTCATCACTGACACAGTCATCACTGACACAGTCATCACTGACACAGTCATCACTGACACAGTCATCACTGACACAGTCATCACTGACACAGTCATCACGGACACAGTCATCACGGACACAGTCATCACGGACACAGTCATCACTGACACAGTCATCACTGACACAGTCATCACTGACACAGTCATCA
This sequence comes from Chirona hameri, assembly GCA_036785665.1. Taxonomy (NCBI): domain Eukaryota; kingdom Metazoa; phylum Arthropoda; class Thecostraca; order Balanomorpha; family Balanidae; genus Chirona; species Chirona hameri. The sequence goes on from JAXIVJ010003272.1 coordinate 64,030, forward strand.
CTGACACAGCCATCACTGACACAGCTGTAGACAGCCATCACTGACACAGTCATCACTGACACAGTCATCACTGACACAGTCATCACTGACACAGTCATCACTGACACAGTCATCACTGACACAGTCATCACTGACACAGTCATCACGGACACAGTCATCACTGACACAGTCATCACGGACACAGTCATCACTGACACAGTCATCACTGACACAGTCATCACTGACACAGTCATCACTGACACAGCCATCACTGACACAGCTGTAGACAGCCATCACTGACACAGTCATCACTGACACAGTCATCACTGACACAGTCATCACTGACACAGTCATCACTGACACAGTCATCACTGACACAGTCATCACTGACACAGTCATCACTGACACAGTCATCACTGACACAGTCATCACTGACACAGTCATCACTGACACAGTCATCACTGACACAGTCATCACTGACACAGTCATCACTGACACAGTCATCACTGACACAGTCATCACTGACACAGTCATCACTGACACAGTCATCACTGACACAGCCATCACTGACACAGTCATCACTGACACAGCTGTAGACAGCCATCACTGACACAGTCATCACTGACACAGTCATCACTGACACAGTCATCACTGACACAGTCATCACTGACACAGTCATCACTGACACAGTCATCACTGGCACAGCCATCACTGACACAGTCATCACTGACAGTCATCACTGACACAGTCATCACTGACACAGTCATCACTGACACAGTCATCACTGACACAGTCATCACTGACACAGTCATCACTGACACAGTCATCACTGACACAGTCATCACTGACACAGTCATCACTGACACAGTCATCACTGACACAGTCATCACTGACACAGTCATCACTGACACAGTCATCACTGACACAGTCATCACTGACACAGTCATCACTGACACAGTCATCACTGACACAGTCATCACTGACACAGCCATCACTGACACAGCCATCACTGACACAGTCATCACTGACACAGTCATCACTGACACAGTCATCACTGACACAGTCATCACTGACACAGTCATCACTGACACAGCCATCACTGACACAGTCATCACTGACACAGCCATCACTGACACAGTCATCACTGACACAGTCATCACTGACAGTCATCACTGACACAGTCATCACTGACACAGTCATCACTGACACAGTCATCACTGACACAGTCATCACTGACACAGTCATCACTGACACAGTCATCACTGACACAGTCATCACTGACACAGTCATCACTGACACAGTCATCACTGACACAGTCATCACTGACACAGTCATCACTGACACAGTCATCACTGACACAGTCATCACTGACACAGCCATCACTGACACAGCCATTACTGACAGTCATCACTGACACAGCCATCACTGACACAGCTGCAGTGCGGCCCGGTGTCGGCCGGTGTCGGCCGGTGTCGGCCGGTCGCGGACGTACCTGGGCGTGTGCCTTGATGCGGGGGTTGCGCACCAGACTGACGGTGACGGTGCTGTGGCCGCGGCCGCGGGTGCGCAGCACGCCCTGCTGGCTGACGGTGGCCAGCTGGCCGTTGTTTGAGGACCAGGTCACGCTGCCGTCGCCGCCCGTGTACTGCAGACAGCAGACGCGTTAGGCGACAGCGGGGTACACAGAGGGCAGACCGGGCACCAGGGGCAGCAGTCGTATCGCGACTATAACTGGCATTAGCGTTATTGGAACCCAATTATAGACGAAATATTATCTGATACCAGAGACATCACATATTCTTGTAAACAATGTAGCAGGATCACTGGTCCGACGCTCTCAGAGAATGCAGTCTATTGAGCTATGCATCGTACGAGCATACAGTTTTAGGTTGACAGAGCCCGGCGGTCCCATGCAGGTCCCATGCAGTTTTAGGTTGACAGAGCCCGGCGGCACTCCACTAACGTTCAGCTGTATGCTGTAGGTGGGCCCCGTCTGCGGGTTCCAGGGCAGCACCACTAGCTCCGGCACCACGGCCAGTGGCTCGTACACGTCCAGCGTGGCGGTGGCCTCCAGCGGCGAGGCCAGCCGGTGTAGTGAGCCGTCCGACAGCCGGTAGCCGGCCAGACGCGCCTGCCGGCAGACGCACATCGGACATATTACACTGATACAGCGGACCATATAGACGACGGCCGCAGCTGAGCCTGCCCGTCACAGTCAATAGGCAGGGTGAACAGTGGGACAGTGATCTCATTTGAAGATCTAAAGTGCACAACACAACACCACCACCAACATTCATACCCGAGTGACAATGGGCGATACAAGCGTTTAAGGTGGAACAGATCGACCTTGGCGCGGACACACAACACAACACCACCAACATTCATATCCGAGTGACAATGGACGATACAAGCGTTTAAGGTGGAACAGATCGACTTTGGCGCGGGAGCCACTGCGCTCGTCGCCGTGTCAGCTGCGCTAACTATACACGGCTCATAAACTATTCATAAACTTGCCGATAGATGTCGCCAATAACGTCTGCCGACGACCAGCTGGTCGCCTGACATCCAGTCACAAACTTCGGGAGTAAACGTACCCGAATTTTGGCGTGTCCGGTGTTGGTGGTGGTGCCCTGGACGTATGTGCCGTTCTCGGTGGTCACGTCCGTGGTGAAATACTGCTGCTCCACAGTCAGCTCCACCAACACGTTCTGCAGACGGCCAGACCCGCACCACGTCACACATCAGGCGCGTCTTCGTGTAACGATGTCATAGATATAGGGAGTGTAGGAACTATGTTCAAGTTGGGGGGGGGGGGGGGGGCAGGAGGCATTCTGAAGTTGATTCTTTCCATGCAACGCCCATAGGCGTAGTGTTAAAATAAAAAAATGTGGGGGAGGGGCGGCTGCCCCCCTGCCACCCTGTTCCTACGCCTATGCATATACATATATAGATATATACATTATACATATATATATATATATATATATATATATATATATATATATATATATATTTATGTGTGGTAGTGCTAATGAGTAATGAGAGCCTTTCACAGACATGTGTAAGCACCACAGGTACTGACTGCGTTGTATTGGCAAATTTCAGTTGTATGTTGTAAATAAGTTTGCGACGTTACACAATGCATGTATCATCTATATTCTATAAACAATACATTTGATTGAAAGTCTGCCATTTCTGTGCAAACAAATCATTCGGCCAGCAGCAATAAATCGAAGTTTAAATGTAATGTTTGCATTTCACAACCGGAATGTTTTAAATATCATCCATTGCAATTCATATGGTCCCAAACTGAAACCGTCAGCTGGATCTCAACCCATCTCAGCCCAGTCAGCTGCTGCGCTCCACACGAAGTGAATATTACGAGGAGCAACAACAACCCACCTCTCCGATCCAGAGTTTGTTTCCGAGCGCGTCCCAGAGGTGGCACTGCAGTCGGACGCGCTGGCCGCTGACGGACACCCAGTCGGCGTGAGACGGCGACATGACGGTGATGCTGGCCGGCTCGACCACGCCCAGCCGGGCCGAGGCGCCCGTGGCGCCGCCCTCCGTGTTGGAGTCGCGCAACGTCACCTGGCGATGGCGGGAGATCGGGCGGGGAGTCAGATGGCGGGAGATCGGGCGGGGAGTCAGATGGCGGGAGATCGGGCGGGGAGTCGGATGGCGGGAGATCGGGCGGGGAGTCGGATGGCGGGAGATCGGCCGGAGAGTCAGATGGCGGGAGATCGGGCGGGGAGTCGGATGGCGGGAGATCGGGCGGCGAGTCAGAAGGCGGGAGATCGGGCGGGGAGTCAGATGGCGGGAGATCGGCCGGGGAGTCAGATGGCGGGAGATCGGGCGGGGAGTCAGATGGCGGGAGATCGGGCGGAGAGTCAGAGTACTGGCACTGGCTGTCAATCAGATTCGTCCCATTAAACGGACATTCCCACCTTAACATTAGGTTTGAGTTGAGATAGCCAAGTTAGTGGCTATGTAGTGCAATTTCAGAAGGTAGCATTTAAAACAAACAGTTATCTGGTCAGAGAGAAATTCAAGTTTGATTTATAAATTTGGGCCTTAGCCAAGTTAGTGGCTATGTAGTGTAATTTAAGAAGGTAGCATTTAAAATAAATACAGTTATCTGGTCTTAGAGAAATTCAAGTTCGATTTGTAAATTTGGGCCTTAGTAAGGCCCACCCTTATTTGGTAGTTTTGTTCCGATGACGTCATCTCTCGTCACTGCCGTGTGTACCTGTTTAGAGATAAACCTTGAGGGTCTGGTTTGTTTTGATTTTCTATGATCGCAAAGTTCGATGGATGAGTGATGGACGCCGTGCTGACATTTGACTAGATCGGAGCTCTGTCAATAGTTTTGAATGTAAGTGGTTTTGATGTTTCGGATTTTAATGGAAGAATAGTTTAAGAACAAGTATGCCTCGAATGCGCTGTGTTGTGTGCGGCGTAACAAATATCTCATCTACGGTGTTCAGGTGAATGCGTCATGCTATTGCGTTTACCAACAGGTCCCTATTTTCCTACCATCAATATATTGAATAAGTATGTTGTGATTTTCGTTTGAATTTTTTTCTTTCTCGAAAGTGCTTATTTTCCAAACCCGTGATAAGAAAAAATTTGTTTGTATTCAAGTCGCAAGAAGTGTCTGAAAACATTGTGACATGTCATTTGGCAGCTTCAATATTTTCTCTATTGCTCAATAATGACATCACCCCAAATTGAAAAACTAATTTTCTAAATTTAAGTAACGTTTCAAGATAAAAATATCATAATCGTTTTAAGCAGCACTTACTTCATATTGTTCACTCCAACCGGCGTATATTTGACAATTTTCAGAAAGGTGGCAATCAGACTGGTTATTGATTTGACACTGATTGAATCGATTGGAATCGTTCAATCAAAATTCCTTGAATAAAACAATAATTGGTTCACCACTAGATCTTTTGATTCATGAATCGTGATTAAATCAAAGCCCGCATCAAATCAAGGCTGATTGAATAAAAAGATTTAAAGATTCTTAAGAATTCAAGTACACTGGTAAATTGTGCAAATACATGCAGTCCCAGTGGCTAAATTCCTTTATACTGAAATAGTATTGCTGAAACAATGTTTTAATGCTCATATATATGTTTCGATATCTATTATCTATTGATTTGACATAAATTCACCACATATATTTAAATGTTGAATCAAACGCGAATCGATTAAAATATTTGTTTTGATTCTTGACTAGGAAAGAATCAATTCTCAACATTTTATCCGTGAATCGAACGGCGATTAAATCATTCCGCTTCCAAAATGAATCATGATCGAATCGTTCCAAAAAGTTGAATAAATAACCAGTCTGGTGGCAATGTCCCTTTAACGTGTTTCAGCGGAGACGACAGGTGACTGTGAAACCCCTTAACCCAACCCTCCGCTACCATTAGCCACAGGGACACGCTTTTATTCAACGTCGGCGAAATGAGGTCACTTGCATGTTTGCATTGAATTTATCTTGTGTGATGAGTAGGGAATACGACGCTAATATGTCTAATTCTGCTTTCAAGGGTAAACTGGTATACGGTGGCACCACGCACGCACGCAACAGTTCATACTTTGACCGAGCATGCCAGTCAAATGTCACCATAGTATGACTGATTTACCGCCGTTCATCCAACCACCTGCCTGTCGTGTCGCCGTCAGTGACCTCACAACTCGCGGCGGCGGCGGCGGCGCGCGGCTCACCTCTGTGTTGCCTTTCAGCAGCGCGGTCACAGTGCTGGTGCCCGGCTCCAGGTGGGCCACCTCGGCGTCGCGTACGTCCAGGAAGTACGGCGAGTACGAGTCCAGGTGGACCGTGTGCAGGCGGCCGTGCTTCACCTGCACGGCCGTGTACGGCACACGTGTGCCGGGCACCACGAACGCGTCGGGCGGCTGCAGCAGCAGGTTGGCCACCGATGAGAGCCGCACGCCGGGCGTCGCCAGCTCTCCCAGCTGGGCGTGCTGCAGCAGGGCGGCCACCACCGCCGCGCCGGTGGCCGTGCCCACCAGCAGTACCTTGTCGCCCCGCAGACCGCGCCGCTCCAGCGCCTCGATCGCCTGCGGACGAACGGCGACCGCGGTCAGGTCAGGTCACGGCAGGGCAAGGTCAGGTCACAGCAGGGCACGACAAGGTCACAGCAGGGCACTGTCAGGTCACAGCAGGGCACCGTCAGGTCTCAGCAGGGCACCGTCAGGTCACAGCAGGGCACGGTCAGGTCACAGCAGGGCACGGTCAGGTCACAGCAGGGCACCGTCAGGTCACAGCAGGGCACCGTCAGGTCACAGCAGGGCACGACAAGGTGCGACAGGGTGCACCAGAAATCCATCCAGGCTCATGTAGGCACGAAACTGGTACCAGCAATGCTTAAGTAGTCTCTTCTAACCTGGAAGTGAGCAGTAGTAGGGTACTCAATAGGTCAACAACCATCGTGCACACGTCAGTAAGCGGGCCGCAGCCGACTAAACACAGCGACCCACCGGGGACGTTTCGTAGCTGGACTCTGACCATCCTGTACCCATCAGTACCGCAGCCCACCCAACACAGCGACCCACCGGGGACGTTTCGTAGCTGGACTCTGACCATCCTGTACCCGTCAGTACCGCAGCCCACCCAACACAGCGACCCACCGGGGACGTTTCGTAGCTGGACTCTGACCATCCTGTACCCGTCAGTACCGCAGCCCACCCAACACAGCGACCCACCGGGGACGTTTCGTAGCTGGACTCTGACCATCCTGTACCCGTCAGTACCGCAGCCCACCCAACACAGCGACCCACCGGGGACGTTTCGTAGCTGGACTCTGACCATCCTGTACCCATCAGTACCGCAGCCCACCCAACACAGCGACCCACCGGGGACGTTTCGTAGCTGGACTCTGACCATCCTGTACCCATCAGTACCGCAGCCCACCCAACACAGCGACCCACCGGGGACGTTTCGTAGCTGGACTCTGACCATCCTGTACCCATCAGTACCGCAGCCCACCCAACACAGCGACCCACCGGGGACGTTTCGTAGCTGGACTCTGACCATCCTGTACCCGTCAGTACCGCAGCCCACCCAACACAGCGACCCACCGGGGACGTTTCGTAGCTGGACTCTGACCATCCTGTACCCATCAGTACCGCAGCCCACCCAACACAGCGACCCACCGGGGACGTTTCGTAGCTGGACTCTGACCATCCTGTACCCGTCAGTACCGCAGCCCACCCAACACAGCGACCCACCGGGGACGTTTCGTAGCTGGACTCTGACCATCCTGTACCCATCAGTACCGCAGCCGACCCAACACAGCGACCCACCGGGGACGTTTCGTAGCTGGACTCTGACCATCCTGTACCCATCAGTACCGCAGCCCACCCAACACAGCGACCCACCGGGGACGTTTCGTAGCTGGACTCTGACCATCCTGTACCCATCAGTACCGCAGCCCACCCAACACAGCGACCCACCGGGGACGTTTCGTAGCTGGACTCTGACCATCCTGTACCCATCAGTACCGCAGCCCACCCAACACAGCGACCCACCGGGGACGTTTCGTAGCTGGACTCTGACCATCCTGTACCCATCAGTACCGCAACCCACCCAACACAGCGACCCACCGGGGACGTTTCGTAGCTGGACTCTGACCATCCTGTACCCGTCAGTACCGCAGCCCACCCAACACAGCGACCCACCGGGGACGTTTCGTAGCTGGACTCTGACCATCCTGTACCCGTCAGTACCGCAGCCCACCCAACACAGCGACCCACCGGGGACGTTTCGTAGCTGGACTCTGACCATCCTGTACCCGTCAGTACCGCAGCCCACCCAACACAGCGACCCACCGGGGACGTTTCGTAGCTGGACTCTGACCATCCTGTACCCGTCAGTACCGCAGCCCACCCAACACAGCGACCCACCGGGGACGTTTCGTAGCTGGACTCTGACCATCCTGTACCCGTCAGTACCGCAGCCCACCCAACACAGCGACCCACCGGGGACGTTTCGTAGCTGGACTCTGACCATCCTGTACCCGTCAGTACCGCAGCCCACCCAACACAGCGACCCACCGGGGACGTTTCGTAGCTGGACTCTGACCATCCTGTACCCGTCAGTACCGCAGCCCACCCAACACAGCGACCCACCGGGGACGTTTCGTAGCTGGACTCTGACCATCCTGTACCCATCAGTACCGCAGCCCACCCAACACAGCGACCCACCGGGGACGTTTCGTAGCTGGACTCTGACCATCCTGTACCCGTCAGTACCGCAACCCACCCAACACAGCGACCCACCGGGGACGTTTCGTAGCTGGACTCTGACCATCCTGTACCCATCAGTACCGCAGCCCACCCAACACAGCGACCCACCGGGGACGTTTCGTAGCTGGACTCTGACCATCCTGTACCCGTCAGTACCGCAGCCCACCCAACACAGCGACCCACCGGGGACGTTTCGTAGCTGGACTCTGACCATCCTGTACCCGTCAGTACCGCAGCCCACCCAACACAGCGACCCACCGGGGACGTTTCGTAGCTGGACTCTGACCATCCTGTACCCGTCAGTACCGCAGCCCACCCAACACAGCGACCCACCGGGGACGTTTCGTAGCTGGACTCTGACCATCCTGTACCCGTCAGTACCGCAGCCCACCCAACACAGCGACCCACCGGGGACGTTTCGTAGCTGGACTCTGACCATCCTGTACCCGTCAGTACCGCAGCCCACCCAACACAGCGACCCACCGGGGACGTTTCGTAGCTGGACTCTGACCATCCTGTACCCGTCAGTACCGCAGCCCACCCAACACAGCGACCCACCGGGGACGTTTCGTAGCTGGACTCTGACCATCCTGTACCCGTCAGTACCGCAGCCGACCCAACAAAGCGACCCACCGGGGACGTTTCGTAGCTGGACTCTGACCATCCTGTACCCATCAGTACCGCAGCCCACCCAACACAGCGACCCACCGGGGACGTTTCGTAGCTGGACTCTGACCATCCTGTACCCATCAGTACCGCAGCCGACCCAACACAGCGACCCACCGGGGACGTTTCGTAGCTGGACTCTGACCATCCTGTACCCATCAGTACCGCAACCCACCCAACACAGCGACCCACCGGGGACGTTTCGTAGCTGGACTCTGACCATCCTGTACCCGTCAGTACCGCAGCCGACCCAACACAGCGACCCACCGGGGACGTTTCGTAGCTGGACTCTGACCATCCTGTACCCATCAGTACCGCAGCCCACCCAACACAGCGACCCACCGGGGACGTTTCGTAGCTGGACTCTGACCATCCTGTACCCATCAGTACCGCAGCCCACCCAACACAGCGACCCACCGGGGACGTTTCGTAGCTGGACTCTGACCATCCTGTACCCGTCAGTACCGCAGCCGACCCAACAAAGCGACCCACCGGGGACGTTTCGTAGCTGGACTCTGACCATCCTGTACCCATCAGTACCGCAGCCCACCCAACACAGCGACCCACCGGGGACGTTTCGTAGCTGGACTCTGACCATCCTGTACCCATCAGTACCGCAGCCGACCCAACACAGCGACCCACCGGGGACGTTTCGTAGCTGGACTCTGACCATCCTGTACCCATCAGTACCGCAACCCACCCAACACAGCGACCCACCGGGGACGTTTCGTAGCTGGACTCTGACCATCCTGTACCAGTCAGTACCGCAGCCCACCCAACACAGCGACCCACCGGGGACGTTTCGTAGCTGGACTCTGACCATCCTGTACCCATCAGTACCGCAGCCCACCCAACACAGCGACCCACCGGGGACGTTTCGTAGCTGGACTCTGACCATCCTGTACCCATCAGTACCGCAGCCGACCCAACACAGCGACCCACCGGGGACGTTTCGTAGCTGGACTCTGACCATCCTGTACCCATCAGTACCGCAACCCACCCAACACAGCGACCCACCGGGGACGTTTCGTAGCTGGACTCTGACCATCCTGTACCCGTCAGTACCGCAGCCGACCCAACCCAGCGACCCACCGGGGACGTTTCGTAGCTGGACTCTGACCATCCTGTACCCATCAGTACCGCAGCCCACCCAACACAGCGACCCACCGGGGACGTTTCGTAGCTGGACTCTGACCATCCTGTACCCATCAGTACCGCAGCCCACCCAACACAGCGACCCACCGGGGACGTTTCGTAGCTGGACTCTGACCATCCTGTACCCATCAGTACCGCAGCCCACCCAACACAGCGACCCACCGGGGACGTTTCGTAGCTGGACTCTGACCATCCTGTACCCATCAGTACCGCAGCCCACCCAACACAGCGACCCACCGGGGACGTTTCGTAGCTGGACTCTGACCATCCTGTACCCATCAGTATCGCAGCCCACCCAACACAGCGACCCACCGGGGACGTTTCGTAGCTGGACTCTGACCATCCTGTACCCGTCAGTACCGCAACCCACCCAACACAGCGACCCACCGGGGACGTTTCGTAGCTGGACTCTGACCATCCTGTACCCATCAGTACCGCAGCCCACCCAACACAGCGACCCACCGGGGACGTTTCGTAGCTGGACTCTGACCATCCTGTACCCATCAGTACCGCAGCCCACCCAACACAGCGACCCACCGGGGACGTTTCGTAGCTGGACTCTGACCATCCTGTACCCATCAGTACCGCAACCCACCCAACACAGCGACCCACCGGGGACGTTTCGTAGCTGGACTCTGACCATCCTGTACCCGTCAGTACCGCAGCCCACCCAACACAGCGACCCACCGGGGACGTTTCGTAGCTGGACTCTGACCATCCTGTACCCATCAGTACCGCAACCCACCCAACACAGCGACCCACCGGGGACGTTTCGTAGCTGGACTCTGACCATCCTGTACCCGTCAGTACCGCAGCCCACCCAACACAGCGACCCACCGGGGACGTTTCGTAGCTGGACTCTGACCATCCTGTACCCATCAGTACCGCAGCCCACCCAACACAGCGACCCACCGGGGACGTTTCGTAGCTGGACTCTGACCATCCTGTACCCGTCAGTACCGCAACCGACCCAACACAGCGACCCACCGGGGACGTTTCGTAGCTGGACTCTGACCATCCTGTACCCGTCAGTACCGCAGCCCACCCAACACAGCGACCCACCGGGGACGTTTCGTAGCTGGACTCTGACCATCCTGTACCCATCAGTACCGCAACCCACCCAACACAGCGACCCACCGGGGACGTTTCGTAGCTGGACTCTGACCATCCTGTACCCATCAGTACCGCAGCCCACCCAACACAGCGACCCACCGGGGACGTTTCGTAGCTGGACTCTGACCATCCTGTACCCGTCAGTACTGCAACCGACCCAACACAGCGACCCACCGGGGACGTTTCGTAGCTGGACTCTGACCATCCTGTACCCGTCAGTACCGCAACCGACCCAACACAGCGACCCACCGGGGACGTTTCGTAGCTGGACTCTGACCATCCTGTACCCGTCAGTACCGCAGCCCACCCAACACAGCGACCCACCGGGGACGTTTCGTAGCTGGACTCTGACCATCCTGTACCCATCAGTACCGCAGCCCACCCAACACAGCGACCCACCGGGGACGTTTCGTAGCTGGACTCTGACCATCCTGTACCCGTCAGTACCGCAACCGACCCAACACAGCGACCCACCGGGGACGTTTCGTAGCTGGACTCTGACCATCCTGTACCCGTCAGTACCGCAGCCCACCCAACACAGCGACCCACCGGGGACGTTTCGTAGCTGGACTCTGACCATCCTGTACCCATCAGTACCGCAACCCACCCAACACAGCGACCCACCGGGGACGTTTCGTAGCTGGACTCTGACCATCCTGTACCCATCAGTACCGCAGCCCACCCAACACAGCGACCCACCGGGGACGTTTCGTAGCTGGACTCTGACCATCCTGTACCCGTCAGTACCGCAGCCCACCCAACACAGCGACCCACCGGGGACGTTTCGTAGCTGGACTCTGACCATCCTGTACCCATCAGTACCGCAGCCCACCCAACACAGCGACCCACCGGGGACGTTTCGTAGATGGACTCTGACCATCCTGTACCCGTCAGTACCGCAACCCACCCAACACAGCGACCCACCGGGGACGTTTTGTAGCTGGACTCTGACCATCCTGTACCCGTCAGTACCGCAACCCACCCAACACAGCGACCCACCGGGGACGTTTCGTAGCTGGACTCTGACCATCCTGTACCCATCAGTACCGCAGCCCACCCAACACAGCGACCCACCGGGGACGTTTCGTAGCTGGACTCTGACCATCCTGTACCCGTCAGTACCGCAACCCACCCAACACAGCGACCCACCGGGGACGTTTCGTAGCTGGACTCTGACCATCCTGTACCCATCAGTACCGCAGCCCACCCAACACAGCGACCCACCGGGGACGTTTCGTAGCTGGACTCTGACCATCCTGTACCCGTCAGTACCGCAACCCACCCAACACAGCGACCCACCGGGGACGTTTCGTAGCTGGACTCTGACCATCCTGTACCCATCAGTACCGCAGCCCACCCAACACAGCGACCCACCGGGGACGTTTCGTAGCTGGACTCTGACCATCCTGTACCCGTCAGTACCGCAACCCACCCAACACAGCGACCCACCGGGGACGTTTCGTAGCTGGACTCTGACCATCCTGTACCCATCAGTACCGCAGCCCACCCAACACAGCGACCCACCGGGGACGTTTCGTAGCTGGACTCTGACCATCCTGTACCCGTCAGTACCGCAGCCCACCCAACACAGCGACCCACCGGGGACGTTTCGTAGCTGGACTCTGACCATCCTGTACCCGTCAGTACCGCAGCCCACCCAACACAGCGACCCACCGGGGACGTTTCGTAGCTGGACTCTGACCATCCTGTACCCATCAGTACCGCAGCCCACCCAACACAGCGACCCACCGGGGACGTTTCGTAGCTGGACTCTGACCATCCTGTACCCATCAGTACCGCAGCCCACCCAACACAGCGACCCACCGGGGACGTTTCGTAGCTGGACTCTGACCATCCTGTACCCGTCAGTACCGCAGCCCACCCAACACAGCGACCCACCGGGGACGTTTCGTAGCTGGACTCTGACCATCCTGTACCCATCAGTACCGCAGCCCACCCAACACAGCGACCCACCGGGGACGTTTCGTAGCTGGACTCTGACCATCCTGTACCCGTCAGTACCGCAGCCCACCCAACACAGCGACCCACCGGGGACGTTTCGTAGCTGGACTCTGACCATCCTGTACCCGTCAGTACCGCAGCCCACCCAACACAGCGACCCACCGGGGACGTTTCGTAGCTGGACTCTGACCATCCTGTACCCATCAGTACCGCAACCCACCCAACACAGCGACCCACCGGGGACGTTTCGTAGCTGGACTCTGACCATCCTGTACCCGTCAGTACCGCAACCCACCCAACACAGCGACCCACCGGGGACGTTTCGTAGCTGGACTCTGACCATCCTGTACCCGTCAGTACCGCAACCCACCCAACACAGCGACCCACCGGGGACGTTTCGTAGCTGGACTCTGACCATCCTGTACCCGTCAGTACCGCAGCCCACCCAACACAGCGACCCACCGGGGACGTTTCGTAGCTGGACTCTGACCATCCTGTACCCGTCAGTACCGCAGCCCACCCAACACAGCGACCCACCGGGGACGTTTCGTAGCTGGACTCTGCGAACGGCTGGATGCGGATGACGGGCTGTCCGCCGCCGACCGCCTTCACCGACCACTGGAACGCCACGCCGGCCAGCGTGGTGAACTGGTTGCCCTCGTCGTCGAGCGCGATCAGCTCGAACTCCTCGGCCGCCTCCTCCACGTAGATCTCGCGCGTCGTGGTGGCGATCATCAACGACTTGGGTGTATCGACGATGACGTCACAGCGCAGTACCGCGCCGCTCTCTGAGATCGACAGCAATGTTGTTCATCCACACTCTTAACTTGACCACAATGTATCGTGTGAACCTGCTATGCAAATAATGATACTTTAAAGCTCATTGTCCTTTTACAAACCCATTCAAACCAGCCTACTATCACTCCAAAATCTGATTCCACATTATGCTGGCCCCACCTCTATAGCATTGGTATAGTATGATTCCTGATAAGGCAGTAACCACAACAAGTTTGGAAAGGAGCAATATTTCAATGAACCTACGAGTACGAACAAGAGAGATACAGAGACTCAAATCAGATGAATAATCAAATAGGGGAGCCAAACATATAGACCCATGAGATTTCCTGGGAGGAGTGTCATTTCCACTCTTATCCACAGGCATTTATGTTTCTACAGCTCCCTCCCAAACAGGCTTAAAGTAAAGCAATAATGCACTGTCAAAATGCAGATAATGTCAGCTGTCACCAATTCATACCTGTATCTTCGGCCAGAACGATGACTTTCTGCGTGGAAGGCTGGCGGGATATGGCGGTGACGGTGGCCTTGTTGGAGCAGCCCCCACTCTCCACAGGCTCGACCACAACGGCATCTTCCTGGAGCGATGACCTAGGAACAGAACAAATCGCAACTCAGGGGAACAGAATCTCATAGCAATTGTTAAGTAACGGTAAATTGTGAATCACTGGCTGATAACATGATCGATTTAGACTCAGAGCCTAAAGAACTGAGAATCCATCAATGTTGCCAATCACCTGACTCAATTGCCAATCACCTTGACAAACCAATGCCAGCCAGTGTGAGTCAGTGGTGTTTTGGGGTTTTAGGGCACAACTACTGAGGTCATTCATATGGTGTCCACCAGCCAGTATGAGACAGCAGCACAAGGCCAGGATGGTCAGTCACCACTGGCATTGGCCACTGCTGCTGTCACTTAAAGGGAATGTTTCACCTTTCTGAAAGTTGTCAAATATACACTGGTTGTAGGCGAAAATATGAAGTGCTGCTGAAATCGATGGTGATATTTTTTCTCTCGAAAAGTCACTTAACTTTATACAAATCAAGGGTTT
The DNA here is from genome assembly GCA_036785665.1 of Chirona hameri. Classification (NCBI taxonomy): domain Eukaryota; kingdom Metazoa; phylum Arthropoda; class Thecostraca; order Balanomorpha; family Balanidae; genus Chirona; species Chirona hameri. Next base: position 79,032 of record JAXIVJ010003272.1, read on the forward strand.
TAATTTGGGATGATGACGTCATTATTCAGCTATAGACCGCCGCTGATTGGCTGACAAAGTGGGATTGGCTGACAAAGCGGGATTGGCTGACAAAGTGGGATTGGCTGACAAAGTGGCTGTTAGCCAATCAGCGCCGGCACTAGCCTAGACCCCATTTTGCAAATGGGAAATTAAATTGCTTAAAAACGGCTAAGTTTTGGAGAAAATGACCTTAGTATTCTTGACATTTCAATAACGGCCAAAGATATCTCAGTTCAAAACAAATACAAAGGTGAAACATTCCATTTAAGTGAAGTTATTGTCAAGCTAAGGTCAAGTTTAGGTCACAAGTGGTCAATTTGCAATTTATAAATCTAAATAAAAAAAGGCATGTTTCTAGACCAGTTTTGTCCCAGAAATAGTGCTGGCATTTATTTGTCTGTATCTGGTCAATAAAAGCAAAACAACAAATTAAATCATGAGTTACTCATACTTAGGGAGCCATAAGTCAGCAGTGTCAGAAAAGTGGCCCGTTTCTCCATTTTACTTAACTTGGAAGTTTTGTTCCGTGAAAAATTTGAATGTAAAGAATGATTTTGTTTAGTCTGCGGGTGCAAATGGCTGACGAGCATAAACAATAGACGGAGACTCGATTTTCCGAACAATGATGCGACACAAATTGTCACAAACAAAAAAATAGTAAGGCAGAACCTCCAAATTCCACATCCGAAATTTCTGCAGTGATTTAGGGAAGGAAAACTGTTACTTTTCGAAGGAAAATTGTTACTTTTCCCAAAATTAAACCAAAAACTTTTTAAAATCTCCCAAAAAAGTGTTCGCGTATTCAGGTGGCGGGGTTGTAACCCCGCCACCGTACCATCGTCATCGGGTCCATGGATAATCCTGGGACACCAAAAACCATTGACCTATATAAGTATAGACGAACTACTCCAGCTGTTGCGCCGCCCGGCAGTCGTTCCCGGTTGAAGCGACACTAGCGCCGCAGCGGAGAGGGCATGAGTTAGCGCGGCAATGCTTTTGCTATGGCGGAGGGGCGATATTTGACAATAATCACCGTGAACGTTCAGGCTGAATATTTTTAGTCCATGCTATTTATTATGAATGTCTCTACGTCCTCAAACTTTTTCCAGTGCGCTACCTCACGCGGTTTTTGAGTTACAGGCCGACAAATATCGCCCTTCCGCCATAGCAGAAGCATTGCCCCGCTAACTCAATCCCTTCTCCGCTGCGGCGCTAGTGTCGCCTAGCGGGAACGGCTGCCCAGCAGAGTAGTTCGTCTATACCTATATATGGCAATGCTAAAAACACGTTATGCAAAAGACGGCAGTACTTTAAACTGAGACTTGAGCCCAGTTTCCCATATACGCATCGCAACGATACAAGGTACCTTTTTAACATACGACCCGGGAGTCTCCCCGACTGACGCCAAGACCATATCTGTACAGGAAATACGACTGACGATTCATCAACTTCGCACATCATAATATATGCACATATTGGCATATATAAAAATAGGTTGTGTAGAAACGCGTATCAAAAATTACTCAACAATTACTGGTATACAGATTAAAAAAATTGTTCCGCCACTGGCGAAAAATTTGTTTCGCGAACTTAGATCGTGGAACCACTTTTCTGACACTGTATGTCAGTCAAACATAAAGATATTGCTTTGAAATTTGGTTTGGGTATTGTCCATATGTGGTTCTCAAACATATATTCCGGTTGTTTGAAAATGTTCGAAATTTATTTCTTTTAGTTTGAGGGCATTATAAAACTTTTTTATTTAGGGGTCAAAGACTAAAAATTTCACAAATTCGAGATAGCAGTTTGATAGAACATTCAATTTACTATCTTTCCGATTTTTTTTTGGGGGGAGAGGGGTAGTTTATCTTAAAATGTCGCCATTTTACAGCTGCTTACAGTTTGGGCGATTTTATCGCTAAATTTGCGTAAAGTGACGTCAGAAAACGGGGTAAATGCAAAAAAAAATCTACGAAATAGCTTGAAATTGTTTGAGCCAACGTATAATTGATGTGGAAGAAGCTACTGAAAGTTTCAGGTTGATATCTTGAACGGATTATAAGGTATCGCGAATATTCGACAGGGCAATATTTGTCCCCTCCCCCCACGGTCAAGTGTATTGTATTGCGATTGAAGAGCGATCCACTGCAAGAGTGGCTATTAAGCTCCGAGTCAAGTAAACGGGGACATATTTACGAGGGTAAAAACGCATGCACTCACGCACACACGCACGCGCACACATACACACGCACACGCACGCACACAACAGTTCATCTCAAGCACTTCTGATCAGGTTGGGTCAGGTTTGATTTGATTATGGTCTATTATATTACACCAACAGCTCATTTGGGCTCTACAAGAAGGTCTGGGTCCGGGGTGACAGCCCGCCCGCCCCCGGTAGCGGCTACCGGGTAGGTGCAGTGCAACGAGCGAATGCGAGCGGAGCGTTCTAAACGTGGGTCCCTGAGACCGTAATTGCTGTAAATGTTAGGTCAGGTTTGATTATGGTCTATTATATTATGTCCATGGCTCATTTGGGCATCACACTTCTGTACACCATGATGTAGGTAGTATGACAGACCTCCCAGTCCTCCCAGTATGCAAAATGTGGCAGGTTTCGACAATATCTCGTCTGGGAAGGGTTGGCACAAACACATCAAAATCGGGGCAGCTTTTGGAAATTTTGGGGAAGCATGGGAAATTTTGGGGCAGAAAATGCTCCCCGGGCAGCAGTAAGATTATTGGGGGCAACTAACGCAAGTCAGGCAGGTCAAATGTTGGGGTATACAATACACAGTGTTACTGCTCAAGAAGAACAAAACATTGAATAGTTGAAGCCCTGCCAAATTAACCAAATGCGCCACTTTTGTAGCAAATGCGGCATAGCTGTATTTTTATTTTGTTTTATTTTGTTAGCAGACCGTCAGCCGTCAGCGATCTATATTATATTCCACGGCCTCTACGCTGTGGCTGTTGTGTTACGATGTTACAATAAATGAATTGCCGAGACTCTTTACCGAATGCGACGCTTTCAGCGCAAATAACCCGTGTGAAGGGCACAGTGGAGATTTGTTTTTGCTGACTGTTTGCCTTGTGAGTTGGGTTTGTTCAAGGAAACTTTATAACTTTGTTTGGTTTGTTAACAGTTCAAGTTGGGACTTGGGTTTGTCTTTGCCTAAGCTTTTATTTTAATCCAGTGGCAGTGGGTGGATGGAGGTAATTGTGGTGTTGGCTACAATTCAGTCTAACTTTCCAAGCCAGAAGTCAACCTTCTATGAACAGGTTTGCTCTGCAACAAACACTTTTATTAGCTAATAAACAATAGATATTTCTGAGTACAAAAAAAAATACAATTTTTACCAGTCACAATTTGGGAGTACAAAATGTGTTGGTGTATATGGAACCAACAAACGTGAACTTTTCCAACACTGTGTGTGCGTGTGTTGTGGTTGTCAGATGTGTCATGCTGTATTTGCTGGGATTTATTAATTTGATAGGTAAGTAATCATGGACCAGGGATGGAGCAAATTTACACTAGATAACACATGATTCTGCTGATGACTGACCCCCCCCCCCCCTGGTCAATAACATTTGGCTGAAGTGACATTTGATCCAGAAAATTATGCCCCACATGGGGCAGGATTTGGGCAGCCCCAAATATCTTGTTGACGTTCCTGCCACGTTTTGCATACTGGCTCCCAGTGACGTCATCAGCTGGCTGCATCGCCCGCCCCTTGTTCAGGCCTGTAACACTATCTAGTGTGGTATATGGAAGTGTGATGCCTGCTCCAGTAATACCTAAAATTTTACCCTCATCCCTGCACATCCCTGCAGATAGAACAACTTACCAAACAAAGCATTCTGAAGTTGTTTCAGTGACTTCCAGGGTAAAGACAACTGGGTTGTTTTGGAAATTGTAAGGCAACAACACTCTTGGCGTGTTCAACTTTGCACCATGTGCTGAGGAAAAAGCAATGAGGATAACCCATGCCAATAATGTCTTCATCTTTTCAGTCCAGCTTCATAAAAGCTCACTTGTTAAAACTTCTCAGAGGGTTTCAATCACATAGGTATGCAGCCTTCCGCCAGGCAATTGTGCAATGAGTCGGCTCAGCTCAGTGTTATAGTTATAAGTTGAAGTACTCTGATTATAGTGCCCTGGGTCAGAGATCGCGAACAACCGGCAAAACTTCAAAAGTAAATTTAAATATTTTCAGATGAATATTTAACCGATAATCTTCACTCATAACCCATATATTAACTGTAAGACAAATCCAGGGAGCACCACCCAGAACAAACTTGCAGTTCCACGTAATAGTAAAGGTATAAATGGAAAAGCGAGTTGCTGAAAATCAAGGTAAATGCTGAAAATGAACAACACCCGCTCGCTCGCTCTACCGTCAACCCAACGCGGGAAACAAGGTTAAAAACATGAACGTGGTACTGTTATCTCGTAGCTTCTCTATATATTCGCATGACGTCATAAAACTAGTCCGATGGTGAACCAATAGAAAGACGTTTCGTATCTTCAATGTAACATACTTATAATTTATTTATTATTTGGATGGCTGGCATGATAGACATTATTGTCAAAAGTTGTGTTAAAATGATCAATAACATGCCAAATATGTATTTTAGTGGTCAAATGAATAATTAAGCGAGTGAGTAATTAAGCGAGCGAGTTAATTATTCATTTGACCACTAAAATACATATTTGGCATGTTATTGATCATTTTAACACAACTTTTACTTATAATTTATGGCGATTGATCAACAGCAAATCGTACTTGGCATGAATCATCGTTTTCAAACAAAGAAATGATACATGTACAGAATGTGGAAAACATTATATTTTGTCTGTGGATACACGATATTTATTTACGCATGAGTTCATGTATCATGTATATGTATATCCGAGTATCCTGGATTAAAAAAAATCCGATTTATAACTGGTTCATTCTCATGACGTCACAAGAGACACTGATAAGGTGGGATAATGGGGTCGAAAACCGATTTTGTGTTCCGTTTACTGCGCGGTTGTTACATACGGGCACAGCGGATTTGATTTTACTGCAAACCGGGTGAGATCATAGCAAGGCCGTATAAGAGAGGTAGAGTCATCCGGGGATTTTAGCTTCCCAATCGCTCACAATAACGTGACGTCACTGGTGCTCTGGTCCAACTCGGCTGTCGCCGCACGCGGCTCGGGTGCGGTGCGAATATTTCGAACGGGATACGGATAGTTGCGCCTAAGGTATGATCCTATTTAAGATTACGTTTACCGCGGATAATTGTCCCTCCCTTAATTCATGCTGAGGGGAGACGGCCATACGCTGCCCCGGTCTGTGTGAGGGGCGACTGGCGAGACGGCCATACACTGCGCCGGTCTGACTGAGGGGTGAGAAGGCCATACGTTGCCCCGGTCTGGCTGAGAGCCGAGACGGGCATACGCTGCACCAGTCCGCCTCAGGGGGCGAGACGGCCATACGCTGCCTCGGTCTAGCTGATGGGCGAGACGGCCGTACGCTGCCTCGGTCCGGCTGATGGGCGAGACGGCCGTTTGCTACCCCGGTCTGACTGAGGGGTGAGACAGCCATACGCTGCCAGGTCTGGCTGAGGGCGAGACGGGCATACGCTGCACCAGTCCGCCTGAGGGGCGAGACGGCCACACGCTGTCCCAGTCCGGCTGAGGGGCGAGACGGCCATACGATGCCCTGGTCTGGCGGAGGGCGAGACGGCCATGCGCTGTCCCGGCACGGCTGAGGCTGAGTGCGAGACGGCTGTACGCTGCCCCGGTCTGGCTGAGGGGCGAGACGGCCGTACGTTGCCTCGGTCCGGCTGATGGGCGAGACGGCCGTTCGCTGCCCCGGTCTGGCTGAGGGGTAGACGGCCATACGCTGCCCCGGTCTGGCTGAGGGCGAGACGGGCATACGCTGCACCAGTCCGCCTGAGGGGCGAGACGGCCACACGCTGTCCCGGTCCGCCTGAGGGGCGAGACGGCCATACTATGTCCTGGTCTGGCGGAGGGGCGAGACGGCCATACGCTGCCCCGGCCCGGCTGAGGCTGAGGGGCGAGACGGCTGTACGCTGCCCCGGTCTGGCTGAGGAGCGAGACGGCCATACGCTGCCCCGGTCCGGCTGAGGGATGAGACGGCCATACGCTACCCTGGTCTAGCTGAGGGGCGAGACGGCCATACGCTGCCCCGGCCCGGCTGAGGGCGAGACGGCCGTACGCTGTCCCGGTCTGGCTGAGGGGCGAGACCGCCATACGCTGCTTTAAAGGGGCCACTTTGTCCAATGGGGTATGTCAGCAAAATTTCAGCCACCAGGGGCGCTGGGCAGCAATGTGACCCAAGCGGCGATTGCCGCCATTGGCGACAATGGCGGCAACTGTTTGAAGTTGGCTCTAAAAATAGTTACGATCGAAAGTGCTAACGGCTCACGTCTCATGTGGTTCGCTGAAGCTTTCTGAGTTGAATGCTGCCTTTTTTGATGATATCAATAATTGGGGTTGCACAAAATCGCGGAAGTCAACCATGCGTGGCAAACCGCCATAAGGGCGAGCCCATCCAGCCTCAGCGAACGATCAACGACTCGACGCGGCAGCCGTCGTCGGAGTTGCTGGCTGCGGCTCCTGGGGGCGGGCAATCGTTGTATCCACCGTGGCTTCGGACCAAACAACAACAAAATATTGGCGGCAAAACAACAATGATTGTACATTTGATTGCTAAACTGATACACATTCATATATTTAATACAAAATATGACAGAAAAGGCTTTCACTGTGCATTAATTGCGATGTCACTACAGATGGAACTTACTGTTTGAAACACTGCTAAAAAACATACTCACCTTCGATTAAGCAGAAGATCGTATTGTCGACACGTCCCGCTTATGATCAAGGGCGCCGCCAGCTTCCGAAAGTTGGGGGGGCGGGGGGCGGAGGCATTCTGAAGTCGATTCTTTCCATGCAACGCCCATAGGCGTAATGTTAAAATCCGAAAATGTTGGGGGGAGGGGGGGGGGGGGGGGGGGGGGGGGACATGCCCCCCCGTGACAGAGCCCCTGCTTATGACATCCTGCTGGAGTAGCACAGACTGCCATCCTCTCCAGAAAAATGAGGTCGACTTGTTAAGCGTGGTTGCAAATATGGTCTAATTTTATTCCCTGCTCAGTGCCACTCCTTCAGCTCCTCTCGTTCTTTCTGCGCCGCCTGCACCATCGTTCATTCCCATCACCATCTTGTGTGGCCTTGATCGTATGATAAATATAAATAATGACGGTAAATCAAATACTGCCGTTCAACCGAGCCGCAGCCCTCGCCACCGAAGACGACGGCCGGCCGCGGCGAGACGACATGGTCGATCGCCCGCTGGGGCTGGACGGGCCGGTCGCCCTTATGACGGCTGGCCACACATGGTTGACTCCGGGCGATTTTGTGCAACCACAATTTTTTTTTATCTCATCAAAAAAATGGCAGCATTCGACTCAGAAAGCTTCAACGAACCACATGAGACTTGACCCTTTAGCATTTTCCATCGCAACTATTTTTAGAGCCACCCTCAAACAGTGACGCCAATGGGTGTGATCGCCGCTTGGGTCACATTGTACATCAGCGCCATCTACATTTTTGTCAACTGACATACCCCATTGCTGCTAATGTACTAATAATTTGTACCTGGAAATGTTGCAAATGGCATTGTTTTGGCTTTATGTTCAAGATATACTAAACAAACTTAAATACAAATCATAATTCAAAATATAGACTTGCAACATAATCAAACGACGACGACTTCAAATTGCCGCTCTCGTCAACACCCGTCAAAAGACCGCAAAACGCTCGAAAGCGCAGCTGCGGCGACGGGGCTGGCCACGACTGGACCAGAACACCAGTGACGTCGTCGCTAATGCTGAGCCGCTCGGCAGCCGATACATGGGGAATCCAGGGATGACAGCCCCCTGGATCATAGGGTGAGATGCGCAATGCGCATACCACGTGCGGCGGATCGATACTCGCGAATGTCTGTCACTTTGACAGATATTCACTTCACACCTCAGTATCGCGTGAAACTTGGACCACGCCATTCCAATTTTGATTTTCATAATCATTCACGACAAACTAGTAGACCAGTATCCCATGCTGTCTTTTTCCATATCGCACACGTGAAATCGCGGTACATAAAAACATGACGTACAATGGCAAAGGAAGGTAGGTAACTTTGTAAAAACCCAACTTCGTGATTTCCGATTTTGCATATGTCTAAAAACGCGTTGCCCCCAGCCATGGCGGCGGATCAGAGGGATGGGAAATGGGGCCTGGCATGGGTGGAGAATTGTTTTCGAAGTTTCCCCGGCTGAGGCCCGGGGGGGGGGGGGGGCGCAACCAAGGCTGTATAAACAAATATACCCTGGTATACCCTGGTATAAACCAGGGCACATAAACCATAGAACACTCCGGCCGAAGAAGTGGTGACAAATACTAATTTAGTAGCCGCGACCCCGGAGTCGCTGTGACGTAGAAGGCGGGGGACGCGGCCGGCCGGCCGCCGTACACAACATTAGTGCGCGCGTGCGTGAAGTTTAGATCGCGATTAGTTTCTTTGTTTACCGGTCGATTGCAAAACTTGTAATATGTAATATGTCACAAATCAACCGCTCTGCCGGATGCCGTTGAAAAAATGCAATCAGACAAATATTTGCTGTTGTATCTGCGCAAAGTTCAACGATTAGGTACGGTCGCCCGGCCCAGGGTGATAGAGGAGGCCCGGCCGACCACCGCTCGAAATGATGATAAGTGTATCTTTGATGCCATTATCCGGCGTGGAAAATGTGAATGTATCGCAATGAATTGCCTAGAGCGACATAAACCTCATCAAATATATTGTATTTGTTTGGCATTGCTATTCCTTTTCGTGACATAGTACAGGTGCGGATCCAAGATTTCGGTCAGGGGGGGCACATACAAGAAGTTGCGCCCTACGCACGCTTGGTGGGCGCGACATGGGCGAGACCCGGGCTCAGGGGGGGGGGGGGGGGGGGGGGGGGGGGGGGTATGGCTTGGGGCTCACATGCGCCCGCTATACTTTTCTTATAGGTGAATCTTCGGAAAATTTATGAAATGGTATAGGATCTAAATCGTTATCTAGATCATTTTTTTTTAGCATGTCAGTCGTTGCTGCACCCCCGTCGGCGCAAAAAGGCATGTCCTGTAACTCATAGCCTGTAACTCATAAGTCTATGTCCTGTAACTCATAAGTCACATTATTATTATTTATTTTTAGTAATTACTAGACACTTGGCAATGTGTGTTCATTAGTGCAAGCCACCCACAGGACAGGACCAGTAGCATTAGGTACTACTCAGTGGCGGCGGATAAGGTGGGGGGGGGGGGGGGGTAGAGGAGGCAGCTGCCCGCCCACTCAAGAAGTTAGGGGGGGGGGGGGGGAGGGAAACATGATTTTGCCTCCCCCATAAATTTGTAAGAGACTAGAAAATCCATACTCCAAGAAGTTGGTTCTATTTGTACTTTTGACCGAAACAATGACCCAGGGTCCCGATGTGCCCCCAGCCAGCCTGGTGTGCCTTCTAAGACAGACATAAGGCCCTCAGTCGGTCTGAGGAGGACCCTCGGTAGGCCATGAGGGGCCCTCAGAAGGCCTGAGACTTCAACATTGGCCTGTCCGACGTGTTTTTTTGCGATCATATGGAGGCCCTGCAAAATATAGTGGCCTAAATCCGAGGAGATACCATTTTTTTTTTTTGGGGGGGGGGGGGCTTTGGCCGTGGGAGGGGGCCTTTTGCCGAGGGGACCCTCTGGGTTTCTTTGCTCCCCATCTGAAAATACGATCCGCCGCCACTGGTACTACTCATAATGGTGTCTCAAAACCTAAGTAATACCAATATCAGTCACATTGGTATTTATTTTCTAGTCTGTTTATATAAGGTGATACAATCTATGGGTTTACGTCCTTGAAAAATGCAAAAATATAGCTAACCTACTCCTACAGTCTCTTACGTCGACAATTTTCGCAGATGTCCTCAGCTAAAGAACGCACCGATTTGGATGTACATTTTTAGCTTGAGGTATTCTGGGAAAATACTGCTATGTTGACAGATACAATTATTATGTCGGCTTTCATATACACCTTTAAATATTGTTTTACGCTTCATAAAAATAAGTAAATGCTTAAAAATGCACACGCACACACGCCCGTACATTGCCAGCGAACCAATATGGCGAACCCGTTGAAATGTAAAACGATTCTCCCCCGCCTTCACGTCATCACAACCTGACCAATCACCGTCGAGCTTGCTCAAGACTGATTGGTCAATACTAGCTGATAGCCAAATATAGCTTATGAGCAGATCCGATAAACATGGCCAAGATGCTGGAAGCTGCTCGCGGCTGTCACACTTGTTACCTATGTTGAAGGAGCGGAGTACACCCCTCCCCCCCCTGCGGCGCAACCAAGGGGGCACATGGCGGGGGGATGTCCGTGAAGTTAGCGACGGACACTGGCGGATCCAGGGGGTGGGGGCCAATCCGGCCATGCCCCCCCCCCAAAAGCCTGGAAGGGGAGGCCAACATGTATTTCCCCCCCCCCCCAAAAAAAAAACGAAAGCTACCACGTACTTTGAGTCTGAATGTTTCCCCAAAGGAAGATAATCACCTTTTTCCACAAAAATGGAGTTAGCACCTGCAATCGATAGACGAGGCCAAAATATGATATAAATTCATCACATTTTGCAATATAAACATTCCTACCGAAAGATATTGGCAGTTTCCTACCGATAAGCGATCCACGCTTATATCGGTGGGTACTCAGCAAGTACTCGGTAACGAATTCAGTAAATTGGCCTCCCTACGCATTGTTATTTATCATGAAGGTATGCAATATGTTTCCTGCACTCTATCTTTTGCGAATATGTGCCAACAAATTTATGAACAATCAACAATCATTTGAAAAAAAGTGTTTTGACATCGGCAGTTTAGCTTGCCACCAGCCGGACGGTGCCAAGCTAAACTACGGCGACCTATTTAGTATCGGCGATACAAGTGCTCATTCAACAACGTTGAAAAGATTGATGGAAAAGCGCCAGATGTTGCGCTTTCCAATAGCGGAGAGAAAATACCGATCATTAATTTCCCAAAACTTCCAACTGAATTAGGGGATAATTTGATTTAATCCTTAAATTTAGATAACAACTTAAAGTGAATAGTACACCTTTAATATTAGTTTTTAACTGAGATAGACAGATTGTCGGGGGTACTGAGAAATCTCAAAATCGGAAATTTTGCATTCCAAAACGACCTAGTTACGGAGTTTCAGCGCAAAAACCGTTGGGTATATTTGGTCATATTTTAAAGGGACAAATCTTGTGACGTTTCGCATACGTCATTAGTATTCCTACCGCACTTCGTTTTCGCCAGGGTAATAGAACAACGTTTTCGCTATTTGGACCGGCCGCCACCGAAACGCATATGTGTTCATGAGCTGGAAATATTATTGGCCATAACTTTGTCAATTTTCATTGGATTTCCAATTGAAAATAATACCGACACTCGTCTTGAAAGGGCACGCTTTTTGAAGGGTGGCTCGTACCGGTAGCTGCAATATTCTCCGCAATAGGAGCACATGCACCTGTAACTGCGGTACATTAGGGTATACATTCTGCCTGTGGTTACAGTTTTAAGTAATTACCTCTGTCAATTGTGAACCGATTTCCAATTGAAAATTACCAATGATGCTTAGTGATAAGACGCATTTGTTGATTGGTGGCTGGTCGGTGTTCATGCAATGTATTGATTCAATTTTGACAAAGTTTGTTTATTGTTTACGTTGAAGTGCTGCTTAGCTCAAAATATTATTGGCTATAACTTTGTCAATTTTCATTGGATTTCCAATTTAAAATAATGTCCACACTCCACACTCGTCTTGAAAAGGCACACCTTTTGATGGGTGGCTAGTACCGGTAGCTGCAATATTCTCCGCAATAGGAGCACATGCACCTGTAACTGCGATACATTAGGTATACATTCTGCCTGTGGTTACAGTGTTAAGTAATTACCTCTGTCAATTGTGAACCGATTTCCAATTGAAAATTACCAATAGATGCTTAGTGATAAGACGCATTTGTTGATTGGTGACTGGTCGGTGTTCATGCAATATATTGATTCAATTTTGAGTTTTGACAAAGTTTGTTTATTGTTTACGTTGAAGTGCCGCTTAGCTCGAACTATTATTGGCTATAACTTTGTCAATTTTCATTAGATTTCCAATTGAAAATAATATCCACACTCGTCTTGAAAAGGCACACCTTTTGATGGGTGGCTAGTACCGGTAGCTGCAATATTTATTTACATCCACCACATACCGATGAACACAAACACATTTGTGGGTAGGTATATCACATTGATTTATGCACATGGACATTATGGGTATGTGTTCACGCAACGCCACTCCAACTTCACTCATGCAATTAATTGGCCATAGCGTTCATTCACACATTTTCAATCGCGACCCAATATACTCGCGAGTCGCGACCCAGCGAATGAGGTTGTTAGTGTTGCTTACATATTCTAATTCAAGGATAGGCTTTTGCCGGTAGGACATCACAACTCGTTTTGGTGACGCAAGATTATTGTGACGTCAGATGTATGTATATCATATTTTTCCAATTATGACAAATTGGTACTTTTTTCTCTCGCAAAAACGAATGCCAGAACTAATCAGGACACTCTTTTCAATCATTCCACGTACTTTTCCCAAGGTGTCCTATTCCCTTTAAGTATGGTAGCAGTTAAAACAACCACAATGATCTTATAAAAAAAGATATTCTAGTTTGATTTTGACATCTGTAAAAATAGGTCCATGTGTATTTGAATAGGGCATCTAACACGACATCGTTGTCTCTCTTCACCTAGCTGGTAATGATAGTCGACTTGGTTTAAGGTCAGCCTTGGAATATTTTCGTCTTTCATTTCTCGATCCCGGGTGGTCCGCAATCTAGATAGAGGCTAGCACTATCAGCTGGAGTTGTTGCAGCAGTTGCCCGCCAGGGACCGCTAGTGAGCCAGTGTGTTATGACGTTGCAAGCAAATGGTACCAGTTAAATATTTAACACTAAATATTATTTATTTATAAATAATCAATCAATCAATATTTAGTGGTACCATTTGCTTGTGACATCATAACACCTGGCTCACTAGCGGTACCTGGCGGCCAACTGCTGCAAACTACTCCAGCCAACTGTGCTAGCCAATCTAGACACCGGGTGGTTCTGCGCAATAGATGTCGATACAAAATTGTGCCATACATTTGGCAGCACAAAGGATTTCCCTGTTATTAAAAAAAAATGACGTCACCAACCCAACTTTCCGCTTAAAACTAAAAGTTGAATATTTTATATTTAATATTTTCAAGATAATTTTTTTTTAAAGTTCACGA